>PVKS010015049.1:27864-47101 GCA_004027875.1 Aplodontia rufa | reverse complement strand
ACCAGTCATGGCAACAGGCTGGGGGTGTGGCTTCAGATACCTGGCACAGTCAAGACACTGGCTAAGGGCAGGGCAAAGGGCAGCTTGCCCATGAAAATAACAGCCAATCATGATGCTGGCAGACAAGCTCCAACGGATTGATGGACCCACCAGCCAATCTCTGAAAGACCAGCCCCACCCATCATCAGCTCCTCCCATTCAACCAATAAAACCAGCTGCTTGGCAAAGGTCCAATGCCATTTTCTCCTACACGCCACTTCCTTTCCCCTCTTGTCATTTCCCCTGCTCACTTTGGCGGCATAGGTGATTTTGGCCTGAGACCCGCATTTTCCATTAAAGGGTTTTGCTCAGCTGTTCCTAAGTCTGGCTACTTCTTTGAGCACCAGTGCCTGGATTTATACTCTCAGTTTCTGATTTTACAGTAAGTTCCTTTTATCTCTAATTTTTCCAGCATTTTATTTTTACTTTTATTTTTAAAGCGAGAGGGACAGTGAGAAACAGGGAGAGAAAGAAACAGTTTTTATTTAATTTTCCATGTGGCTTTCATTACTTTGAGACTTCACTGTGTATGTGGTGCTGGGGTTTGATCTTGCATACTCACACATGCCAGGCAACCGCCGTAACCACTGAGCTACCACTCCAGCCCTGTTTTTCCAGCATTTTTAACATGAATGGGAGCTGGATTTATTCAAAGGCTTCCTCTGCATCTACTGAGATAATTTTGTGTTTCTTGTCCCAAATTTTATATATGTGGTGAATTACATTTATTGATTTTCATGTGTTGAGACAACATTGTATTCCTGGGTTGAAACCCTCTTAGTCATTGTATATTATTTTCTTGATGTATTTTTGGAAGGCAGCTATGCTCACCACTATACCACCAACGCTTGATGTATTTTTGAATGTGGTTCGAAAGTTTAAGGATTTTTGCATCCGTGTCTGTTTTCATCAATTTTTTGCTGCTGTTGACAAAAAACAACAACAACAACAACAAAAAATGTACACATACACACACACACACACACAAAAATTAGAGGAGAAAGAGTTAATTTGGGGCTCATGGTTTCAGAGTTCTACCCATAGATGGCCCACTGCATCTAATTTTGAGGTGAGGCAGAACATGAAAGGAAAGCAGCTCAGGACATGGCCACGAGGAAGGAGAAACAGAGAGAGAGAAAGAAAGAGAGACAGAGGGAAAGAGAGAGAGAGAGAGAGAGGCAGAGAGGAATCGAGACAGAGATTTCTCCAATCAAGGACAAAATATTTACCTCAAATGCATGCCTCATGACCCACCTACTCCATCCATATCCTACCAAGCTACAGTTACTAACTAGCTAATTATTATCAGGGGATTAATGCACTGATTGGGTTTAAACTCTCATAATCCAATCTTGTCACCTCTAAACCTTCTTACACATGAACATTTGGAGGAATACCTTATGTCTAAACTATAACAGTGTTTATCAGGGATATTGTTCTGTAGTTTTCTTTCTTCATGTGTTTTTGTCTGGTTTTGATATAATGGTATTACTGTTTTCATAGAATATATTGGAAAGTGTTCCCTCCATTTAAATTTCACAGAATAATTTGAGAAAGACTGTTGTTAGTTCCTCTTTAAAAGTCTGGTAGAGGGTTTGGAGTGGTGGCTTAGTGGTTATGGTGCTTTCCAGGCATGTACAAGTGCACAGGTTCGAACCCCAGTATCACATACACAATGAAGTGTTGGAGCAAAGAAAATCAGATTAAAAACTAAATAAAACTGATTCTTTTTCTTTCCCACTGTGACTCTCTCTTCTTTTACAAAAGAATAGTGTGGTAGAACTCAGCTGAGAATCCATCTGGCCTTGGACTTTTCTTTGTTGGAACATTTTTAATTGCGGTTTCAGTTCTCATTACTTGAAAATTTACCTGTTTAGGTTTTCTACATCTCCGGGTTCAAGTTGGTCAGGTCATATAAGTCTACAAATTTTTCAATTGTTTTCATAGTTTGTGTGTCTATCATTTTTCTGCAACCTTGAAAAGTTTCTTTGTGTACATTTCTTGTTTTGGCAATCACTTTTCTCTATAGCACTTTGAAGATATTCCATTGTTTTACAACTCTTATTATTGTTGATGAAAACTTTGTCACCAACTCAATTGCTGATATGCTGATATTTTGAAGGTAATAGTTGTGTTTCTGTGGTAGTTTTTAAGATGTTATCTTTTGTGGAGCATTGTATAGTTTCACAATGATCTCACTCTTAATATCTTTGGGAGCCTATCTGAAAGATTTAGTACACACTTTTTTTGTGCTTTCCAGAATGAGCCTTTAGTAAATTCTTAAGTAAGACAAGGAAGTAGGCATTTGTTTCTCTTCTTCCTTGAGAAGTACTCATGAGACTATCTAGTTGACACTGTTATTTCAGTCCATGTCTTTCTCACAATGAATACCCCATATTTTCTTAGATGTCTGTGTCCTATAGTATTTGTTAGATCTACAACCCCTCTCATGACACCTGTGTGAAGGGCGATAGCTTTTTAAATAATTATCTATAGTATGTTACTGAGAGGAACATTCCTAATATGTATTCTCAACAAAGTGTTTCTGAGGCCAACATCTTTTCCCAGAGTGTGTGAGAATAAGTAATTCTATTGGTAATATGATCAATTTCTAAATGAAACATAATATGGGTTGTACGTTCTTAAAATTGCCTGTTCTAGCACAGGCTCACAAAGTATTATTTTCTTCAAAACTGAATTTTATCCACCTTGCTTTGACACAAGCATTGCTGAAGCTAGTGATAGTTCTCACAGATAGTTTTGAATGATACAATTGGGGAATATAGTGTTTTTGTGTCCTCTAGTACAGTTGCATCTGTGTTTCACGTGTTAAAATCGTATTTTAATGCTTTTTTAAAAAAGAGATTATGCAAATAGGAACATTTTGGCATGATTTTCAATGCAGACAAGTAAAGAGACTGTTACTAAGTTTATATTTTAAAAAGTGGGCATTATGTCCAAAAGGGCTAAGAACTTTCAAAGTAATAATCCAGTAGTAAAATCATGCTTTCTTGTTGCCTCATAAAGATATTTGGATTCCACCCCTTTCCATGTCTAAAATCTTACTTAGGAAAACCAAAAAAGTGCTATGTTCTGGTTTAGAGAAGGGAAAATAAGAGTGATTCTATGAAAAAAAATTTGTCCATTCTTTGTGTAAAAAATTAGAAAAAACTCAGGATACACGGGTGTAAACTCAGGCACAGATGTTTATTGGGATTTGCTGCTCCCTGGGCCAAATTCACCTGCGCTGCCACAGTGAGGGATGGCATGGAATGTAATGGTGGGCAGGGGAAATGGCGTGCAGGGAAAATGGCACGCAGGGAAAATGGTGCTGGATCTCGGCTGGGGAGCTGCTTTACAGTTTTAGGGAAATGAGAGAAGTTGACTGGGATGGCCTTTTGGAAATTGGCTGGTGAATCCATCAATCCATTGGAGCTTGTCTGCCAGTCTGCTTGTCTTGATTGGCTGTTATTTTCATGGGCAGTTTTGCCTGACACCCTGACCCTTGCCAGCCACCATGGTCACATAGGTGAAGCTACACCCCCACCCAGAGGCTACAGAGAAACCTAACATCCTGACTGTTTTGTTGATATAGGGCACAGATTTCCATCTGACTATTTCTTGCTGTTTATATGGCATTGTGGGGAGGGGAAGGTTCGGGTGTTGGCTTGGTGGGGAGGTGGCTGTAAAGGTGCAAGAGCCTTTGGTTGTATATTACTTCAGCAACCTTGCTTTTGCGGTTTCAGTTGAACCTGAGGAGATAGGGAGCAGTCATTACAAGGAGTCTTATCACTAATATTGGAGTAAGGATGGGGGTCAGCCAGGTGACAAGAGTGGTGTTTAGCCATCCTGGCCAAAGGTCATTTAATTGTTGCTGCTTAAGCCTCTCATTCAGATGTCTGAGAGTTCTGATGTTCATTTCCATCAACCCAGTTTCATTGATGTTTGTTCATTTTTAGGAGATTGAGTGTTTGGAGGTTTTGTAAGGAAATTTGGGTGACAGATGTTATTTGTCTTTGTAGGGAGGCCAGGGAGGGAGCAGATGCTTCCACTGCCTCTTGCTGTTCTAGACTCTGGGTGGCAGTGACTTACTGCATCCTTCTGCCCCTAATCTGGAGGCAGTGAGTGAGGAGGCTAGGGAGAGTCCCACCACTACGAATAGAAAATGGCCTGTTTCATCCTAGGGAGGGGATTCTGAGCAAATCAGATTAGGGGAACCCCTCTAATGCTGGCATTTAGAAAAAAAAGTCATTGCCTTTGTTGGTAAATGTCCATGTAGGACTGAGTTTGATTATACTCTTCTGCCAGGTGTTTAATACCAACTTGATTAAAATTGATGTTTTCCCTGTCTATTGCTACAAGTCAGCTGAAATTGTTAGGGTCATTCTTGAGGAACTTGTGAAAAGCCTCTTGACTCATTAAACTGTTGTGCCATCTGCCAGTGTAGATCAGGGTCTTGCTGACCACATGTGGCTCCCCTTGGAAGCAGCAGGGGCGCTGCCCATGGATAATCATCCTCTTTGCAGTGTGTTCACTGGTTGCCTTTCTGTTCTCTATTCTCACCTGATCCCCCTGATCAGGAGGACATGTCACTTAAGAGTAGTCAAGCCTGTAGAGTAGTTCCATTGTCTCCTGAGTTTTGGCTGACCAAACAAGGCAACGGTCAAAATATTGACTATTTTCCTTAGCCCGTTAACTGTCTTAACTTTGGTCTTCTTGATTTGGTGTTTAACATCCAACAGGCCAGTTTCACCAGTCTTAAAGGGAAATATTTTGTTATAGCTTTATAGTTATCCTTTTTATTTAATCAGGATCAGTAATAGTGCTTGAAATTAGTTGTATATCTTATCTGTCCTGTAGGTGATGGCATGTCTTAATTCAGGTTTTTTTCTGTTAGAAGTAGTACTTCTGCAGAACACTAATAAGCAACAGTTTTAAAGACTTGCAAGGAAATTACAACAAGGAATTAGCAAGAGTAAATAAAGTTAATTCTACTTTGAAACCATAAGGTGAGAGGCTGAGTCTTAGCTCAGGCAAGGTAGAGCTCTTGACAAATAAATTGTTTTATTTTTGAAACTGATCTTTGCCTCTTAACAGTATTTTATAAAGTCTATCTGAATATACATTAGGAAACAGTGTTAATGATCAGAAAAACAAAGCAAACAAATATAAGTCAGGCTTTCATATGCCAGTGTGGCCCTTCTATGTCAGATACAATATATGTAAGAGAGCACTTATTGGTAACCTTGGCTGTAAACCTACATAAATTTTCATCTTATAGACTTTTATATAGGGTTTGAACATTTATTTGACCTTAAGAGAAATTTTAAATAACTTTAACTGATTGTGCCAATTATATTCAAGTTAGTAATATGCACACTTCTGAGCTTTGCCTTTCATAAACCTTCTGCAATTCAGACACTTATTCAAAATAGTTGAAAAGTATAAAATGAAATTGCCAGGAAAAAAACAGTATCAGTGATCAAAGACTGATTTATAAATGCAGCCCATTAATGATAATTTGTCCATCTTAAATTATGTAACACACAGAGAAAAGTTTGAAAGTTTAGTTTTCATATATATCTTTAGTCATATAGGTCTTTAACACTTAACAGATGTAAGAAATTATCTTGATAAGCATATCAATGTTTTAAGAAATCCTGTTATTAAAGAATTAAAACTTGCCTTATCAGTATATATTTTATTTCATAGTACTGGTGACTAAACAGTTGAAATTTCTGTACTCTTTATATACTTGTTACACCTGTTAGAATTTTATACCTATTAGAATTAACCTGTTATAATTGTAATTTTTTTTTAACAATTTTGCTTTCAGTGAAGATTCAGAAACAAAACAACCTTAAATTTTTAATTTATAAATTTATAGGACATTTAGTAGACTCAAATACATATTGTCCTATACAATCCAAGAAGCCAGGAGCACTTGAACTCACAGTTAGTAGAAGTAATGAAATGTCCTCTTAGCAAATATGTGTAATCTCATTTATGGTATTAAGTGTAAGCAGTAGAAGCTGTTTCTCTCCTGTTGAAGAAAAATCTTAGAAGTGATGACTGTTACACTTAACATGTAGAGGAATAAGTATTCTGTTGATTGGCCACCTGGAAAAACATGTGGGTTAGGAATTTTAAAGATATATGTATTATAATGTACAAGAAATATATAGACAAGTACAATATAGGTGTGCACATACAGAGAAAAGAAACAGGAGACGATTTCAGCACCATTTATGTAAGAAAAGGGACAAAATTGAAGGAAATAAAGAGAGGAGGGTTGAGTGGACAGAGGGACTTCCTGGGGAGGAGAGAGAGGGGAGGGGGTGTAGAGGAGGAGTGGAGGAGGAGCCACAGCTGTGGGGAAAAGGGGTGGGGGAATCAGAGGGGTTGAGTGGGTGGGGGGATCTTAGCAAAGGAGGAGGGCAGGAGGATGGAGCTAGGCTGGCAGAGGGTGAGAAGTAAAAGTTTTGCAAAAGAATGCAACCCTCTTAAGCATTTCAAAAGGCTTGGGATCTGGAGGAACCAGTTATCCTTAGGGTTGGATTTAAAGTGACAGCCTTTTTTGTGTTCATGCCCAGGCTTGGATTTCAAGCTTTCAGGCTGTATGTCTACTTGTATAGGTCCTGCATGGAATGATGCATGAACTTGAATATGTGGCAGTCCACACATGGGGCTCTGAGCCTGGACAGCTCCTGGTGGGAAGCTATGTAGCACTAGACCCAGGCAGCAGCAGGGACCAGCAAATGGGTGTGTGTGTGTGGGGGGGGTGTTGGGAAGTTGCTCTTCAGAAAGGAGGACTGATCTGAGTAAGGGGAATGGGGTGGAGAAGAGGAAGATGGGAGGGACAAGAGTGCAAATCCCAAAAAACCTGAAAAAAATTTTGGACCATTTCCCCATCTGGTGACAGAAATTACCCAAGTCAGTGAGGATTTAAAAGTCAGAAGTTCCTTCTGGAGGCCATTTGATCTAATTTGGCAAAATTAACGTAGAGACAGCCCAAAGGAGTTCGGGGGTCCAGAGAGGATTTAGCATTTCCCATGACCTCCACAGGCAATCTGGAGGGTGGCCAGGAGCAAAAATAGGCTTCCCAAATTTTGACTGAGGTCACCCAAACACAGGAAGGATGGTCACCAGCAGGCCAGACATCTCCAAAAACCCACTGGGACCCAAAGGAAACGATAGGGGTCTGGTGTGCATGTGTGACTTATGGACAGATCCCCTCAATGGAAGATGCCAGCGGAAGGCCAAGAGAAAAGCAGGAACTTACCCCACTCCTGTCGAATTGGATGAGGGGAAAGGAGGGAGAAAGGACCTAGTCCCATTCGGGTTTGGCATCAGATGTAAAAAATAAGAAAAAAATTAGAATGCATGGGTATAAATTCAGGTGCAGATGTTCATTGGGATTTGCTGCTCCTGGGCCAAACTCACCTGCTCGGTGATAATGAAGGATGGTATGGGAAGTGACGGCGGGCAGGGAAAATGGCATGCAGGGAAAATGGTGCTGGACATCAGCTGCGGAGCTGCTTTATAGTTTTAGGGAAATGAGAGAAGTCCATCAGGATGGCCTTTCGGAGACTGGCTGGTGGATCCATGAATCCATTGGAGCTTATCTGGCAGTGTCTTGATTGGCTGTTCTTTTCATGGGCAGTTTTGCCAGATGCCCTGACCCTTGCCAGCTGCCATGGCCGTGTGGGTGAAGCCAAGTTCCCAGCCAGTGGCTGTGGAGAAACATAAAACTTTGAGACCACCCACCACTGTACCTGGCTGTACTTCTTGCAATATCAGTATAAGCCTGCTACAGACAACACAAATGACTCCCTCTACATTCTTGGAACTCAGATGCTGGGACCATCTGAGAGCACTGGAACAGTTCATCAGCCTGGCCCTCTACCTATTGGTCACAATGGTCCAGCATTAGCTTCACTAAAACAGGGCTCTCAAGTACTCATGAGTCACCACAGTGAAGGCTACCACATTACAGCTGCAAGAAAAGGCCAGTTTTACCCGAAGAATCTACTCTCTGATGTGTCAGGAAGTGCATTAGGATTCTTTATAGGTTCCCATCTCACATTGACTGCCTCCTTATGAACTAGAACCTGAGCACCTAGAAAAACTGTCATCTGACTTGACGTTGCTAATAACAAGCAAGAAACTATTGTCCCTGTGTTGCAGCTGCATTACTGCTCTCCTCAGCTGTCAGCAGTGCAGTTGCTATTAGTGCTGGACATTAGAAGACTATTTACATTCAGATACCATGTTTGAATGAAAGGTCATATACTCAAAACTTCACCAGGTAGTGAACTTCCACCATGTGTTACTGGGTTGAGTGGGGGACTGCTTTATAGTGGCACATTGTGAGATGTGATTATTGAGTTTGACTGGAGTTTTGTGGACTTTGACTGGCCAAAGTTGCTCACATCATGGAACGAGGTATGCGGGAACATTCACTGTGCTGCTCTACATCTACATGATCCACAAACCCCATACCTCCAGCTTCAGAATTACAAAATCAGGTGTAATAAGCAATATGGTATCTATCTCAAGATGCTGAAGGAAAATGTTTGATAGGCCGCTTTTCACCTCAACTAGAGCAAGAGAGTGCTCACCAAAAGTAATGAGAATTTCCCTCCCTTATACAAAACTCCTTTCTTTGAAAAACTTTGTGTTATTCTTAATTTAGCCAAGGAGGTAAAACTGGATAAATGTCAAGAAGTCTTCTATTTGCTTGTTTGCTCACCCTGCTTATGCTCAGTGACCTCTGGGAGCAGAGAGATTTATGAGCAGCATGTACAGAGACTTTAAAATTGTTTTTCTTTTCTTTTCTCTTTCCTAAGAATCTGTTTGCATTCTTTTCAGATAACTATTGTTTTATAAATTTCTTTTTAAAATCAATAGATATTGAAAAGTAAATATATGCTGTGACCTCCTAAAAGCTATAAATTGCAAAGGTTTTTAGTCTCACAATTATCCAGGAGATAGCAGCCTTTATGCATTCCTGGTCCATGCTGTAGCATTTTTATTAAAACTTGTTTTCCTGAGAACCTCTCTGGTGTCTGAGCTTCCTTTGTTCCATTTCATTTCTGGCACCCCAGAAAGAACAGCGGATTTAAGGATGGCTTTTCTGCCTCTCTTTTCTCCAGGGGCCAGCCTCACTGGGAGGCTGCATCATGGGTGTTTTCTCTTAGGGGAGGCAACTCCTCTGGCTTCCTGGAGCATCAGCTCCCCAAAACAACAAAGCACAACAGAACCCACGAGTTGCAGAAACCAAGAATAGGGAAGTTGGAACACTGCCTGACTAAATAGGTAAGAGCCTGGGTTCATTTATGATAGCCTATATGACTTCTCCTTTGAGGCCTAAGCAGATAGAAGGGAGTTTGATCAACCTCTGGGGGTCCCTGAGTAATCTCAAAGAGAAATTGGAGCTAAAAAGGGACCAGGGAGTTGCCCAAGTAGTCTCCATTCAGGGTCAGTGAGCTGAGAAGTAACCGTGACTCCTTTGGTTTTGGAATTCTGGAACTGGGGAAGTATAGAAATTTTGTTCTGATCAAATCTGTATGGGAATGTGTAAAAGTCTGCAACATCAATGCAAAATGGAAAACAGGAGGCACACAAAGTAAACTTATTCCTTTAGAGTGCATGTAAAAACTTTAACAAAGATGACTATTAGATACAGCTCACACAGTAGAAGTTACATGCTTTATGTGAATTAGAATTACCAAATTTGATGTTGATGGCTATCAGTGTCAGAGTCTTCCAAAGTGGGGACCATAAATTTGGAAAATCCCTAAAAAGGAGAGTGGAACAATGTTTTAAATTTTTGAGTACATGTGTAAATGACTATAAAGTTATTTTTGGCTTTATGGCTTTGTGCTATGAAGTTCAAATGAGTCCTAACTTGTAGTTCCATGAGGTTTAAATCATAATGTAAAAGATTGTGAGGGCTGCAGCAGTGCTTCGATGGTTACAACACTTGCCTGGCATGTGTGAAGATGCTGGTTTGAACCCCAGCATCACATACACAATGAAGAGTCAGAGCAATGAAAACCACATGAAAAACTAAATAAAATTGATTCTCTCTCTCTCACTGTCCATATATATATATATTTCATTTCTAAAGTGATTAATCTAACAGACTATAAAAACATCTGTAGCTATTATCTCCTACCAGTGAAGATCTATTTTCTGTCTGTTTTATGTTGTGTACAAACCAATTGGCTTATAGATAAATGAGCACTCATAAATTTAATAAATGGATCCAAATGCCCATTAGTTCACTTAAATTAAATAGAATTTTAACAAAAAGGACTTATCTAAATTGGTAAAGTAAAAGTGCCTTTTAAAATTTCCTACACACATATAGCCAATTACTAAAAGTTTGTCCTGGAAAAAAAAGTGTCCATTTAAAAATAAGCTTTAATGCCAAAACAGTAGCAAGAGTTATATTCAAAACATGAAGTGGACCACTGTTACAACCAGTCAATTAACTTGTTGGTTTCTATAAAATGTTTAAAAAGTAATTTCCATTCCTTCTAGGATATTTTTCCTTCTCTCTTCAGCAGGGAAGCTATGTCTTGATTTTTGTGAATCACCTAAAGTTAACAGCTAAAAATGAGTAAATTAGATTTATTTTTAGTAATGATAAGATTAATCATTAGTAAATGTGTTTGTTAAAGCAAACATTTAATTAATTTACAAAGTTAAAATGCTAAAATGTCAATTGCTTTTTAAAAAATCAGGAAAAACAGGTGTTTGGCACCAAATGTTCAGATGTGGATATTCAAAAAGGAGTCAGACCTAAAAGCAGCTGAGTAAAACCTTTTTATTGGGATCAGTGGCTCTCGGGCCAGAATCAATGGTCAGTCAGAGTGAGAGCAGGCAGGGAAAGAGGCATGTGACCCCAGCTGGGCAGCAATTTCATAGTCTGGTGTGGGCAGAGGAAGTTTGGGGCCTTGTCCTTTGGAGATTGGCTGAGGATTCCATCAATCATTGGACAATTGTGAGATGCCATTGGGCTTGTCTATCAGTGTCTGATTGGTTGTTCCTTTCACTAGGACTGCATGATGCCCTGCCCCCACCAAGCCTCTTGAAATCAACATAGCATTTTTTTAAAGCAAAATGTTAACATTTTATTTTATATTACTCAAGATCAATTCCTTTGCACATATTCAGAACTATGAACCTTTTGTATTTAACATGCAAAAGTAAAAACATACATGCATATAAAATAGTAATTAGATTGTACCTTACATATATTTAATTCTACTTTCTTTTTGTCCAGAGAACATTTGTTTTATTTCTCCCTCCTCCCACCTCTCCCCTTTCTCCCCTCCACATATCTATGGTTCCCCTAGATTATGTGTTGCTACATCTTTGCTGGGTCTAATACATGAATTTGACAATCTTTCACCCAAGCCTGGGTTTTGCTTGAGACTCTGCAAATGAGGGAAAACATTTAAACCTTGAGTCTATGGATTTGGCTAACTTCACTCAGCATGATTTCTTCCAATGTCAACCATTTACCTTCAAAGGCCACAATATTGTTGTTTCTAATTGCTGAGTAGAATTCCACTGTGTGTGTGTGTGTGTGTGTGTGTGTGTACCAGAGCTTTTGGATCCATTCATCCATTGAAGGGGATCTGGGTTGATTCCATAATTTAGCTATTGTAAATTGAGTTGCTGTGAACATAGATTTTGTTGTGTTACTGTAATGTGCTGATTCTAGCTCCTCTGGGAAAATACCTAGAAAAGGGATAGCTGGTTCATTTGGTGAATCCATCCCTAATTTTTTGTGGAGTCTCCACACTTCTTTCCAGAGTGGATATACCAGTCCGCAGTTCCACCAACAGTGTACTAGTGTTCCTATCTCCCCGTAACCCCTCCAACACCTGTTATTGTTTATATTATTTAAATTTTTCAATCTGAATGGAATGAGGTGAAATATTAATGTAGTTTTGATTTGCATTTCTCTGATTACTAGTAATTTAGAGCACTTTCTCATATATTCATTGGCTGGCTCAATTTCCTCTGTTGAGAAGTTTCTATTTAGCTCTCTGGACCATTTATGAATTGGATTGTTTTGTGGTTTTTGTATTGAGTTTTTTTTAGTTTCTTTTTTTTGCAATTTTAGATATTAGTCCCCAGTCTAAGGAATCAAAGTCCATTCTGTAGGTTTTCTCTTGAAAAATTTGACCAATTCCTTGGCTGAATAAAAGCCTTTTAGTTTAATGGCATCTGGTGACCAATTTATGTTTTCTCTTGTACATGGTATCAAATATAAAAGGCCATATGACCATTAAACGACTGGTTTATCTTTGCTTACCTTGATTAAGGCATTTTCTGATCACTAATAGTTTTCTAAATGTACAGGATTTAATATCCTTTGATCTTTGTCAGCACTGGTAACCTATGAAGACTATGAAGACCTATGATTATTATTGCCTTACACTATGGATTCTAAATTTTACTTAAAAATTTAAACTTAGTTAATGAAAAATGCCTATATAATGCTGGCTTCTCTGCACAATAGATGTATTCATGGGTTTTTTTTTTCCCAAGTATACAAACCTTTCAAATGTAAAGCTTGGGAAAACATTTTTTAAAATTTGTGTTTTCCGAACTATGGTTTATATAAAAATAACCAGTTTTGTTGATATGTATTTCATTCGATATTTTGTGATTGGATAAAGTTAGCCTGTTATCAGTAAGTTATATGTAAAATTTTATGTTATTCATTACAATGAAATGGAATTCTAAGTGTGTTTTAAAAGATAATAGGGAGGGTCTAATTTATTTAAGAGCTCTCTTAGTCTTCCTGTTTGGTTCACATTTTCAAATGTAATGTTGTAACATGTTAACTAATACTCAGACTCCATATAAGTATATAAATACATATATATGTATAAATTTTACAAAATGATATTTTAAATGGAAAAAGATCAGCTCCAGAGTAAAAATGTCTTACCCAAGGTTTTGCTAAAAGCCCAGCCTTGCCTGAGATAAGACTCAACTATTCCACCTTACTTCATGTTAGGGCAGTTCCAAAGTGGGCTAAACTTAAACTTATTCCAAGTTAGTTTCAAAGGATAAGTTCATATTAAAAAGATTTCTATAAGATCAAAATAAATGAGAGCATAATATAATTAAGTAAAGGCTTGAGATTAGGGAAATTATTTCCCCTGACTCATGGCTATCATATAACCTAAACATGTTTTTGCTTCTTGTTAATTCATTATGTATTTTCCTTATAAAACATTACCACTGTTGTCTGGGTGCTTTACAGAAGTGTAGCTTTTATAATAACCTGGGTTAATTTGAGATGATAGTGTCATGTATAGGACATAAGGATAAAAAGCAGACTTCCAGAAATAATACTAGCTCCAATTAAATAAATAAAGAGTAAATAATTATAAAATTATAAATATTAGAGTTAAAACCTAGTATTCCTACTTAAGGATTAGTAAAACTGGCCTGCTGGATATTTAAAACCAAAGCATGGAAACTAAGATTAAAAAACAGAGGTGCAAAAGAAAAATGTCAATATTTTGGCAATCACATTTTAAGATCAGCCAGGACTTGGGAAACAATAGGAGTTCTCTAAAGACTTTATTATTCTGCGTTGCATGACTTCCCGATCAGAGAGGTCAACAGACTCTAGAGAGCAAAAAAATCAGCCAGTGCATGCTGCAGAAGGAGGGCCATTGAAGTGGGAGATGTCCCTGATGCTTCCCAGAGAAGTCATATGTGGTCAGCAGTACCTTGACCCATCCTGGCAGATGGCACTGATAGAGGAAAACTAAAGGAGCTAAAAAAAAGGCGTCTAATAAGTTCCCAAAAAGTGACCCCTAAAAAGTCTCCATTGACTCTTTTATAACAAATTTCAATGGAGTCAATTCTGACCAACTTGGTCTTGAACACCTGGCAGGACTGTAAACCCAAAACAAAGTTCAGGTATTCACCAAGTGAAAATGCTTGGTTTTAAAAGTTTAGGTATTCAGCACGTGAAAATATTTGGTTTTAGACTAAGGAAGGAATCTATATCCCAGTATCCCAGATGGATAGTGGAATTTTTTTTTCTATCTTTCAGTTTTTGTGTGCTCTTATTCTGTATGGATAGAAGCTTTCCCTGCCTGAACAGAAAAAGCTTAAAAAGTAGCCAGGATGCTCCTCCAGGAAATTATTCCCAATTTTGGCCCCCTCGTAACAATCAGCTCAGACAATGGGTCAACTTTTATGGCAGAGGTAATACAATTTTTGGCCAAAAGTTTAAATATCAGATAAATACTGCTTATAGACCACAAAGTTCTGGTAAAATAAAAAAGTTAAATAGGACTTTAAAGACACAATTAGGCAAACTATGTCCAGAAAAACTCACTTATATTGGAATGAAATCATCCCTATTGCACTGTTGAGAATTAGAACTACTCCTACTAAGAGGACTGGATTCTCCTCCTATGAGATAATGTATAAGAGATGGCCCCCTCTTATCAAGGGACTTCAGGGAGCCTTAAAGGAAATTGGAGAATTAATATTAAGACAATAATTTCAGGCTCTAGGAAAAACACCAGGCTCAAGCCCACAGTTGCCAACTTGGAATGCACACCCAACCCCTCCGCAGCCCTTAAGCTGACCATCCAGAAGAAGACACCAGACAAGCTTAAGGTTCAGAAAGATAAATCCCTGCCTTAGATACCCCAGAAGGTTACTGGACTCAAGCTCAAGGAGATGCAGCCCTGCTTTAACCACCCACAGACTGGACAATCCAGGTATGGAAGATTTGCCCAGCAGGACAAATCGATTATTTTACTCTATGGGATAGTACTTATGCTGAAATGAATTATCATCTTGGCCACTAACTGAATATGTAGTCTCATTCTTGGTTTTTGCTACAGGACTGGTGACAGTGACCCCTGAGGATTGGACAAAATTTTGTTTGTACTTTTGTATTTTGTTTGTATAGGATTTATAGGATTTGTAATTAGTTGACATAGCTTAATCTATGCTGGTAAAAGTGTTAATGTATTGTTAAATATATTTTTCAGTGGTCACCATATGCAATTTCTTCCTACTATGGCTGCATCCTCGCTATTAGCTATTATCAACCTTGTTCTGCACGTGTTTAAATGGTCTAATACAAAGTTAGTATAATTAATAAGATATATATGGGTCCTGTCCCACCAGAAAAATGTTATAATTCCAGAATTACTTGTTGCTGGAAAAATATTTCAAAATGCATATGACTCAAATTAAAAGGTTTTGCCTGAAGATTTTTTGACAGATGAGCATGGTACTTCTGGCTGAAAAAGAGGAATATTCCTGTCTCCAAACAAACGACAATGGGTAAACAGTTAAAGATATAGCTAGCAATATCAGAAAATTAGCACATGTGCCAGTCCAGACCTAGAAAGGTCTCACAATGTGAAATCCAAACTCCCTGTTTGAAGACTGTTTTTCCCCCATTTGGGTGGGATTAAAAGCTTGATCGGCATAGTGGGTGTTATGTTGTTAATTTGTTTGATATTTTCATGCCTGGCTAACCTTTGCATAAAAACTATGCATAAAAACTATTAGATCTACTTTGAAAGAAAAAATAGCAGCTAAGCTTATGACATTATATAAAATATTAAATCAAGAGGATAATGCTTTATAATTTAAAGATAAACTTAATAAAACATTAAAGGGGGAAAACAGCAGGAGAGTGCTCCCCAAAACTAATGAGAATTCCCCTCCCTTGAGTGAAATTTCTTTCCTTGAAAAGCTGTGTTTTTTTTAAGTTAGCCAAGAAGCTAAACATGGATAAATGTCCGGAAGTCTGTCTGTTTATTTGCTCACCTGGCTTGTGCTCAGAGACCTGTGGGAGCACAGAGATTTTACAAGCAGTAGTGCAGCACAAATAGAGGCTTTTTAAGTTTTTTTTTCTGTACTTCTCTCTTTCCTGAGAAGCTGTTTACATTGAGGCTGTTTTGCAGCTGCTTGTATTCTTTGCAGATAACCATTGCCTTGCAATTTCCTTGTAAAATCAATAGATAATGGGGCTGGAGCGGTGGTGCAGTGGTTACAGCGCTTGCCTGGCATGTGCAAATACACGAATTCGAACCCCAGCACCACATACACAACAAAGTCTCAGAGCAAAGAAAGCTATGTGAAAAATGATATAAAAATTGTTCTTTTTCTCTCTCTCACTATCCCCTTTCTTTAAAAAAAAATCAATAGATATTGAAAACTAAATATATGCTAACCTCCTAAAAGGTATATATTGCAAAGGCATTAGGCTCACAATTGTCCAGGAGATAGCAACTTTTGTGTGTGTGTTCCTGGTCCATGCTGCAGCATTTTTATTAAAACATGTTTTACTGAGACCCACTCCTCTCCAGTGTCTGAGGCGCCTTTGTCTTATTTCACTACAATTTTGTTGCCCTGGGATATCTTGAGGAGGCAGAAAAAAAAAAAAAAAGCTAGCCCTTGCCAAAACCACCAATGATAAAAGACATTGCAAGAGAACAGCCACTCATTGTATGGGGCCCAGTTTTCAACTCACTGTTGTTAAGTTATGCTTTTTTGGTTTCTTTTTATATGTCCCTTTGGTCCAGGAACTCTGCCCTCACTACAGAGAACTGGGACACAGATTCAGCCAGCCTCAAGACCCAGCGTTCCCACAATGTGGAAAATAGTCCACCCAAACAGTCTTTTCAAGAATACAAATAGGGGACTGAGAGGGAGAAAAAGAGGTTATCATCTTACTACGAAACCACAAA
Source organism: Aplodontia rufa (assembly GCA_004027875.1). Classification (NCBI taxonomy): domain Eukaryota; kingdom Metazoa; phylum Chordata; class Mammalia; order Rodentia; family Aplodontiidae; genus Aplodontia; species Aplodontia rufa. The sequence continues at coordinate 30,296 of PVKS010015049.1, read as the reverse complement.
ACCAAGGGAGATTGTTAGGATGTTCCTATTGCTTTTCCTGTCATAGCTGGAGAGAAATAGGTATCTAAGTGCTCAGTCTGTCAACTCAGAAAATAAAAGCAATGAAAGTAAAATATTCTCTTCTATAGATAAAAAATGAATTAACTCTTGTTTCAATGATGACAGTCATGGTCATGGGGCAAAACCTGTCTCGTGTTTCACATTATGCATTGTGGAATTTGTTCTCTAATTATTCTGGGCTTCAGTGTCTGAATTTTGTGGTGCTTGCATTTGTACCTGAATGAGTTATTTTTTATAGCTTGTATATGAAGGGAAGATGGGCCAAATATTTTCTCAGAAGGTGAAATAGTAACTATAGTTTGTAGAATAGCAGATACAGGAAAAGAATATCTGTTGGCACTCTGGTCATGTTACAATAATGGCTGAATGTTATTCAGTTATGTGTAGAGTAGTAAGCAAATGATTTATCTATTTATACCACATTAGGAAAGGGAATTAAGGTAAGCTTATTAAAGAGATTGAGTTCTTAGGAAGAAAAAAATCTTCATTCAGGTGATTCCAAAAGGAATGGAATATATCCGTGCTGTGGAATTGAGACTAAGCCTTTTAATCCAGAGAAGCTAAATCTTTTCATTCTTTTCTTGGGAAAGGTTTATTGTTTATTTGTTCTCAATTACATTTTTTCATCCTTAAACAAATGCCTCTCAGATAAATCCCTTAAGGCATTCTCCAACATGAAATCAGATGACTTATCTATTTCAAAAATGTCATTTGGATTAAATTCTAAAAAAAATTAGAATGTCATATTTTAGGTATAAAATTCCAAAAATAGTTTAGACTTTACTGGTGTCTTAGACTATTTCATAATTGCCTACCTATTTATTATACAAACATAATTTTGTCTAATTTTTTCATTATCTTAGATTTATTTATCTGTGTTTCTCTTTTCAAATCAAATATGTGAGAAGGAAATTTATTCTTCCAGATTAAAAAATGTTTTTAAAAGAGAAAGCTATCCTTATAGTTTTTGGCAAAAAGGAAATTTCATGTTCAATTAGTGACCAAATTAAAAAACTTAATTGTGTGAAGCTTTAATAAAATCTAGAATTTGCTTAATGAGCAATTTAAAATCCACAGTTGAACCATGAAAATAACAGCATATTATATGTCTGAAAGATCTTTTTTTGGCATCAACCATTATTTGTGCTTTTATTCTTAAGGCATCATTGCTAATGAGCCTGCACTTACCCCTGCTTATTCTGCAGATAACAAGTGAGAAGCTTTATCATTTAAATTACAGAAGTTTGTTACTAAGAAAATGAATTCTTTGTTGAATATATGCATTTTAAATGAGAAATTACTTTAATAATCTTCAAGTATAGCTGTAACACTATTCATTCATTCTGTGTTTATTTTCCTTGACCGACAGATATGCACAGTAGTGACTTTATAAGGAAGGAATCCATAATAGATGAGATGAATTGAATTTTCAAACTTTTAAAATATCTGTATTTGGCTCTCCCTTTGTTTCTCTTCATATTGCAGATAGTCTTAAAAATTACAAGTGTTCTGCCACAGAAAAAAATGTAACCACGTACACAATGAAGTGTCAAAGCAACGATAAAGCACATCAAAAACTAAATAAAATTGTTTCTCTCTCTCTCTCTTAAAAAAAAGAATTCAAACAAAATTATATGAAATATATATTTCACGTAAAGGATTCGATGTACAAATTATGTAAAGTCTCCCTTATTTTGTTTTAAAGAGAAGTACAGTGAGAAATTGAGACAAAGAGAATCAATTTTTATTGAGCTTTTCATATGACTTCCGTTGCTCTGACACTTGGTTGTGTATGTGAGTGCCAGAGTTTGAACCCATGTATTTGTGTGTGCGGCAAGCGCTGTAACCACTGAGCCACCGCTCCAGCCCCTGTAAAGGGCCCTTTTATTGATAAATAATGTAATCTTATGCTTTAGATAACCAGCTCTTTCTCAACTTTCAACTGTCTTAGCTTTATAATAAGCATTAGGAGCTCTGATTTTTGGAGAGAAAATTTTACTGAAATTAGCAGAAATAGCAGTTGAATAATTGAAAAAGGCATGTTCCTAAGCTCTGTGAGAAAATGTAGTAACTTTACTGAATATCTCACATTTACCTAGGACACATGATAAAACAGTTGCTCAGATATCATCCTTAATATAGTCACATTTCACTTGTCAGACTTTATGAAAATGTTAGCAATAGATATCTAACATTATGATTGTAGGAGACTGCTCAAAGTAACTTCCCTATGGTGTTGCAAGGAAGGATGTATAGTCATTTTCCTTGTGATATTAATTCAGCAAACTAACAAAATACTGATACATAATGTTTTATTGGCCCATTGTAGTGGATTAAATAATTTTATAAAATATAAAATATGTAACATAGTT
>PVKS010015049.1:16245-27764 GCA_004027875.1 Aplodontia rufa | reverse complement strand
CACTGAAAATTTTAAGGAATATTTCCCAGTTTGTAATATTAATGTAACAAAGAGCAAGTTAGAAAATTTCCTTTGGTTCAGATCTTCAGCCCTTAATCTCTAATTTAATTGGCAAAAATTGGTGCAAACTAGAAAATTAAAGGGATTTAAAAATAAAGTTGTGAATAACTAAAGCATGGTTAAAGAATATGCTGGAAAGAGGCACGAATATTTTGCATAGGTTAAGGGGTGAGTGGAACATACTCTTCTGTTTTCAATGCCTTTGACCATGCAGATTTTTAGCATGTTCAGCCTGGCTCATAAAGTTACATATACTCTGGGAAGATTAAAATTGATAACAAGAATAGCAAATGTGCCAGCTAGCTATGTTGATAGAGGTCTGAAACTTTGTTCTGTGTTTATTTCCTGGATAAAGTTCTTTATTATTTTATGATCACACAATTATTTATAGGGTGTGTATTAAGTCAACTGTGTCTATTACAACACTGCACTACATCCAGACTATGTGAAATTAATTCTAAACCCAGTTTTTTATTTCTTTAAAAAATAAACAAATCTTAAAGGGATTCTTGGATCTCATGATATTTAATAGAAGCGTTGGAAAGTTCCAAAGCTATAATGCATAGTATCACCTGAATTTTAGTAATACCAAAATGAAACAACTATTATTATAACTTCTAAAAGAACAAAAAGATGCATGTTATTTCCTCCAAGCAACAGAAGAGTTTTTATATATTTATATATTTCTTATGGTTCATGAGATCAAACCCAGGGCCTAGAGCACTATGCAAGTGCTTTACCACTGGGCTGCACTCCAGCCCAGGTTATTATTTATATCTCAAATAGTTAAAATCAACCATTTTAGAATAGTCACTTCTTGATGTATTTACCTCAAACAATCATGAAAATAAAAATTCTCAAAAATAGTAAGATTATAACTTCTATAAAACAATAAATAAATAAAATTATCTGAAAAAAGATTTAGGTAAAATCTACAAGTTAGAAGTATGTAAGACAGCAGGAAAATCTTCTAAAAATCTAAAGTTTTTTTTAAAAATGAGTCACATTGTATTTTGATTATTTGCTAGGAGACAGCCCCAGCAACTCAGAGGGTCCCCGAAGGATGGGTGGAGTCATGGTAGAGGAACGACATGAATTCTTGGAGCAACCTGAGGCAAGTGCTACTCAGCTTTATTTTACACGTTTTTCATATAGTTTTTGTACAAAGACTTATTGATTGTTTCCTTATGTGCTTTTGTTTTTCCAAGATATATTTTCTGTACAATCATCAAGTTCTTAATATTTAACTCCTTAGTATTTCCTTTACTTTCCTTTTTACATCCTGGTGACCTTTGTTTACCCTGATGTGCTAGACATACTGTCTCCATAGTTACTCCTATAGATACCTATTATGTAAAGGTTATATTTCTATTTTTTGAAGATCTATATAAAAGATCTTAAAGTTTTCCTTTATACTATTTCTAAATGTTCCTTTACTATGACCTATTAATTACAAAAGCTTTATTTTAAAGTTTCCTGCTTACTGACATCTACTTTTTAGAATAAGTTAAAATTTGAAAGACTAAACTACTCATACTTTAAGGCAATGTTTGCACTTAATTTTTCTATAATATGTGTTTAGTTGTTTGCATTGGGCATTTCTTTGTTTCTTAGTTCTACACACCAAGGAGGTACTATTTGTGCCAACCTTTGAAGAAAGGATAAACACTGGGCATTTGTCCATTTTCCATTAACATTAACTATCCATTCTCCATCCTCGTTGTACACTCCAGTATCAGATAAAGGTGGATCCATGGGAGGTGGTCCTTGAACTGTTGGAATAATAAATCTCCTTCTATTTTTCCTGATTGTTTGCATAACTGGTAAAACTTTAACAGGACTAGAAGTAGTCAACATGGGAGCAAGCAATTCCTTTAATTGCAGTTTTTTAAAGAAATTCCTTGTTATTCATGTCCCTGTTACTCATGTTTTCGGACTGTTAAGACATATTTTGAAACATTCTTTATCATTCTCCAAATTCCACAAACTCCTAATTGTTATGTTTTTCTTACAGCAATCATATTTGTCATTATTAATCATAAACATTTCCACACATAATGGTTACAAGAAAACACCCAATTCTTAGGAAAGATGGCTTTAACAATCTCCTGGAATGAGGGCCTTGCCAAGCCATACCCCATGCCTGGAACTTGTCACACAGCATGGCAGAAATTATTCCTGCCAATTATTTATTGATATTTATATAAAGATCTATACTTGATGTAAGACCTAAACTGCTGAATACTTGCTTTTTAAAACTTCTAAGCAATGTGTTGAATGGGAACACTTGTCCAACCACCCACTTCATCAGGCTGAGATTAGAAGAGGATTGGAGAGAGGGGCAGTGTCTCCAAATGCTGAAGAGTTCAGAGAACTCCTTTTTATTTCTAAGTCAGCATTAAAAAAAGAAAAGCTGAGTTTATGGAAATGATTAGGGTGATAAAAAGCATTATGAAATCTTGAATTTTGCACTCTCTGCTTTTGCTCTCCAAATAAATGTTCATCTTCAGTGATGTTTTGTATGCTTGATCTTTCTTCCATCTTGTTGGAAGCTCATGTTTCCTCTAGAGGAAAATATACACATACAGCACAATCCCTTTCATCACAGTTGAAATGATTAAAAGACATTCTTATGTAACGTAGTGAGGCAAAACATTTTGATACACTGACGCTTCATGCTCTTTCCCTCTGTGTTTCTGTTGGATCCTTTGCAGCCTGTGAAGGACTTCAAAACTAAGCCATCTCTGCCTCCTGGCCACCACCCTCCTCCATTTCCTTTTCTGGGCATTCTGGTTCTGCAGCAGGGCCTTCCTGTGTGTGTGTAGCTCAAATTCGTCAAGTCTTAACTGCCTGTAGAGTTGCTGACTGCTACCACTGAGTGCAGTGCTCAGATCTGTCCTTGGACTTGTTTATTTTCTGAAGATACAGACAAGGTCTCCAGGGCCGTCACTGACTCCCAGGGCTCTTCTCAGCAGAAATAACACTGACTGACAACAAAACTGAACAAGGAGGCTACATTGTGAGGTAAAATTTGCGGTTTCATCTCTTTTCTCATAGATTTTGTCTTACATCTGCAGAACATTGTGCATGTTAGAACAATTCTGTTTTGAGCAGTTTTGTAATTTAAATGTTTTTGGCATAATTCTGGTTTCCCTGTGGAAAACTTAGAGTTGCTGTTTGTGCTGTGGAGAATCTCTCAAGCTTTCAATGCTCACTTTTATTTTTTCTGGGTTCAATGGGATGCTTCTGAAGCATTGCAGGATTGGGGGGTCTTCCTTTGAGGCATCAATGCATTTCAGGATAGAGGAATTTTCTTCAAGTACTCATTTTTCTTCCCTCAGCTTCCCTCCACATGCATCCACATGCATAGACATACATGTGCATGCACACACCACTTTGAATCACCTTCCAGAACACAGAATGTGGTGTATGCTACATTTATTTTGAGAGCTAGAATTGGATTTGGACTGAGGACAGTTGAACTTTGCTAGGGTGGAATGAGTGGAAGAAAGTATCTTTTTTATTAAAAGAATCACTTTGTGTAAAGGAAGATGGCTCAATTTCTCCTAAGAGGGATTTCTTATTTTTTCATTTTCTCTTTTAATCTATTAATCTTCCTTAAAGCCAATCTTACACATTTTAATTTTCAGCCTATGGCTCAACATGAACAGGAAGACTTTATATTTTATGCAGTCTACAATATATTAATACAAAAATTGCCTGTCACTATCATTTAGGGTTTAAATAGTTAAAAAATTGTAAACTAATTTTTATATTTTAGTGACAACTATCTTCTGGCATATCTGGTTCAACAACTCTAATCCTTACATTTTCAGCCCTCCCCTCTGTGTCCCTCTCCCTCTCTCTTTCTGAATACACCATCAGCCTCTAGTCATGATGAGTAACGCTAATTCAGGTCTAATAGCCTGGAGGTTCTTCAATCAGTCACATTCACATCTCAGAGGTGACTGATATTTATTCAGAATTGACGGCTTTATTTTTTGTTTTTCTTTCTTTCTTTCTTTCTTTTTAAGGCAATGGAGGGAGGAGAGAGAGAGAAAGAGAGAGAGAGAAAGGGAGAATCAACCTTCATTGATTTTTTCACATGGCTTCCGTTGCTCTGACACTTAGTTGTGTAAGTGGGTCCTGGGGTTTGAACCTGTGCACTAGCGCATTCCGGCCAAGCACCGAAACCACCGAACTACCACTGTAGCCCCTACTTTTTGTTTTTCATTCCATCTTTCTCTGGCAGCATTTTTATATCATGCTTGAGCTTTTGTCAGAGAGGTATTTGTCAAAGAAAAATTCCCTTACAAATTGTGAGCCCCCTTATTTGAATGAGATAGATTAGAGATAATTCCTAACTCTGGGTTGGGCCCACAATCAGAGTGCAATATGAACAAGCGAAGAGTCAAAATCCATTCCTGGGTTGACACTTCCTTTTTTGTGCCTTCCATCAGATACTCTAAAGCTGTTTCTTCACCGCATCTACAGAACAAAAGAGTGGGTAAGATATATATATATATATATATATATATATATACATAAAATGCCTGTTAACTGAAATCAATGCAATTTATTTTCTAGGAGACACTGAATTCATTTTGATAAAATTATTTATACATAACCTATACTGTTAATGAGTAGTTAAAGGGGTTTAAAATCTCCTTAAATTGTAAGGACATATGGATTATTTGAATATCTTACAAATTTAAATTTTGACTTGATTGGGACCTGAGATTCCATGGTTTTAATAAGCTCTCAAATGGGACAAAAACACATGGTGCTTACATAGGGACTACTGTTTGAATAATAATTTTTAATTAATTTGATAAATATAAAATAGCAGTGCAAAATAAAGATGGAAAATCAAAGAAATAATGGCTAATATCCAAATTTAGCAGAAACCATAAGCTCATGATTCCATTACCATAAGTACACTTTAAGTGTATGAATATAGGAATGATGATAGACTTCCTGTAAGGAAAAATGAGGTACACCTAAAGTGTTAATGATCAGCAACAGACTTGTTTTGCTGTAAATCTGGATTTTTGGCATATTTCTGTGAAATATGATTTTAATTCAAATAAAATGTGTAGTTTTATTTCTTTCCAAAATTTTTACTGAAGACCTTTGTTCCATTTTGCGCTGACCCAGTTGATGCCATTCAATTTGTAACTTTATGCTCCAAAAAATGACCTTTATATTTAGATCTTTGTGTATTCAATGTGTACAGGCCAGGTATATTTTGTTTTAAATTGCATTGTTTTAAGGATGACAATTGTCACTCAGATTCTGATGTCTATTCTCTTTATTTCTCCATGATTTGAGTGTCATTAGAGAGTCTATTAAGTGTTTGTGCAACTGGCTACAATGATGATTTCCCCAAAAGATGTCTTGAGAAAAAGTCTGAAGATGGTCCATGGCTACCCCATGGTTTATGCTTTTTCACACAACTGGAAAAGGATTGAAGAGTTCCACAGTAGGCCAGATGACATTGTGATAACCACTTACCCTAAGTCAGGTGAGTTTTGCAGCCTGAGTGATGCAGGTCTGACTTCAACTTTTATTTTATCGAGTCAACTTCTCTGCAAAATTTTTTTCCTACGTGAAGTTAATATTCCTATTAGTCAGTGCCACCTATTACTTATAATGTATTAAAATGGACATTTGTGACATAGAAATGAAAATGCAGAATTAAGTTCCTAATATAATATAGTAATATGGCAGGCTTCCACCAGGTACTTTTCCCCACAGACTTAGGTGGTAATTATAAAAATATTGCTTTATTCTCCAGGTACCACTTGGATTAGTGAAATATTGGACATGGTTCTAAATGATGGAGATGTTGAAAAATGTAAGCGCGATGTTATTACTGCTAAAGTTCCCATGCTGGAAATGGCTATTCCTGGAGTAACAATGTCAGGTAAATTTAAGTCACCTGGTCATTATACTTTTGTAATATTATTTACATAGCATGTATATTATTATATCTGTGATTTCCGTTGAAAGAAAAAAGTGAATTTGGTATCATGAAATGAAAGTTTGCAATCAATGCGATAACTAGGCCATATTAAAAAAACTATTGCTTAGTCCATTGAATATCCAGGTATGGTACAAAAGATGAAAGAGTTTGCAGAAAAAAACTAAAAATTTGGCTAATTTATGTAAGCAGCATTCCATATGTCTTAGTGAATTTTATTGTGTGGAATTTGTCACATTTGAGCAATCACTCCAAACTTAAGACTTTTTTTATAATTTAATAAGCAAAGAAGTACTAACCATATTTTAAGAATAGCATTTATTATTAACACAATAATTCATTTTTCTTTTCACAAATATTTATTGAGTACTTTTAAAGTACTTTAATGTGCTATTAGTTAAATGCAAAATGGTTACTAAATTATATATTCTATATCTGAGAAGCTTATAATATTATGATATTGAAAAAGTAAATACATCAACAATATATAAATATTATTAGTTTTACTAAGTATCAGAGCTATGAAAGGGAACCATAGGAAAGTTTCCTTAAGGTTGGATGTTAGCGGCAGCTACTCTGAATTAAGACTCAAATTCATGCACACAGTTGGAAAATGCATTTCCCAGGAAGATAAAGCATTAGATATAAGGACCTTGATGCAGAAAAGACTCTGGTGTAGGACAAAGACTAAAAAAGGATTAATGAAATAGGAGAAAAGTGGATGTACAGCAAGTGGAGATAAAGTGAGGACAGATTATGAATGGCTTATGATTCTTTTTTTTATTAGATGAATATGGAGTTACAATTAAGGGGGAAACAGTGTCAAACAATCAAGAACACACGTATAAATACTTAGTTATCCAAGGCTAATGCCATGTCATGGATGCCCCGCTTGGGTTCCCCATATTTCTGTTTCCCCCAGAAGACCCCCTGAGTTAAATGGATATCTCATGGAGGTCAGAGATCTCCTTCTGAGATGATTCACCCATATTCCTACCCTCCAGTCTCCTAGATATCCTTCCTAAGCCCTCCCCCGACCCTGTCCCCCACTCTGCGCCTCCAGGTATCCTAGGTACTCATCCCACTGTTTGCATAAAGAATCATACAATTTGAAGTTATTGTTAGCCTAGTCATCTAACATACTGCTTCCCAGTGTATTCTAGCTTCCACAGATGAGAGAAACCATTCTGCCCTTGAGTCTCTGAGATTGGGATAATTCACTTAGCATAATTCTTTCCATCTCCATCTATTTGATTTCAAAAGCCATAGTATCATCTTCTCTAATGGCCGAGTAGTATTCCATTGTATATATGTACCAAAGTTTTTTTTATCCGTCAAGTTCTTTTTTTTTTTTAAAGAGAGAGGAACAGTGAGTGAGAGAATCAATTTTATTTAATTTTTCATCTAGCCTTTGTTTCTCTGACACTTAGTTGTGAATTTGATGCTGGGATTTGAACCCAGGTCCTCCAGCATGCCAGGCAAATGCTGTAACACTGAGCCACCACTCCAGCCCCTGTCTTGTGATTCTTACAGGGTTCTTCAATTGTATTCCAGACATAGGGTGAAAGACATCAAAGAGTTTTAAGCAAAGAAGAGCTATAGAGCTTGGACATCGTTGTTGTTCAAAATACAGTGATTCCATTGGCTGCTGTGAGGGGATGTAATCGACAGTTCTAGACAAGATATAGGTTGTACTTATTGTTTTGATTAATTGTCTAAAAAATGTAAGGGTAAGTGAAAGTATCAAAGGTGACTCCCACCAGAGTTTTATTATGATAAACAAGTGAACTATGGAACTTTTAGTAATATGAAAAATGTTTGGACCTCTCTTACGTCTGGGTTTAAGACTATTAAATAATTCAGCTTTGAAATGTTTGGTTTGAGATGCCATTAAAATTTTAAAGAATGAATTAAAATTACAGTATTCAGAACTTATTGAAATGTATTCATTAGACAACTCTTAGCATAACTGGACATGGGAAGTAATAGTATTGCTCAGGGAAAGCCTGTGGAACACCATGAAAAGAACAGGAGTCTGTAGAAGCTACCAAGATGTGGAGTCTTGGCAGAGGGATAGGAGCTGCCAAAAGACACAGAAAATAGTCATTTAGCTAAGAGGGAATAAAAAAAGCACAGTGTCTTGTAGGCATGAAAGAAGGGTAGCTGATGGGAATCTTGGCTCTCAAGTGTTGCTGGAAACCAAAAAAGTAACCAAAATGTGTTCCAGAATATGATAAGACTTCAATTCCATGGGAAGTATGAAATGAAAAAGTGATTGAGTCAAAATAATCTGGGATATAGGAGTCAAGTGTCATTGGTATGAAGCAGGGTTAGGATGGGAGGGAAGCTGAGTAGGGCCGTCAGAGAGGGATCAGTTGTTCAGCCAGGAGATGAGAGCAAACTGTGGTCCTCAGATTTACTCTGTAGCCTGAATGGGGATATTTGTGATGTCTTTGTATCTTCTCAGTATTAATATTTGTGGATATAAAGAGTTAGTTTAAAGGATCTCATAAGGTGAAATGATTATAGGACAGAGAAGGATAAGAAATCTTTTAGGGAAACTGAGGAAGGAACTTGGAAAAACAGATATGGGGAAGACTTCATAAAAGGAACAGAGGTAGCTTCATTTCATGGATATTAAGGAGGAGTCAATTGTGGAAGATTATTATTTCTTATTTCTTTATGCTAGGTAAAGTGACTGTAACTGCCAGATTAGAAATATAGTAAAATCCCTGGTGGAATTTTAGATCTATAATTAATGTTTTCAGATAAAATACAGGAAACTCAATTATATTCAAAATTCAGATAAGTGATCATTACTGCAAGGGGGATATTTATGGTAAAAGTATGTTTTTTTATCTGAAATTAAAATTTAACTGGGGATCTTGCTCCTGCCAATCCTATTTTTACTGACATAAGAAGGTTTTTCTTAGCACTAATTATGTGCTGTTCACTGTGATTTACTGGACATTCTTTGGTGAAGGAAGCAAGTTACATACCTCCTCTACTGGAATCTCCAATGTATTATGTGTGTTTGGGGGTGAGGGTAGGAAGAAGTTATGGGAACAGACAGTAAACAAGGAGGTAAACAAACATATTAAATACAAATGTGTCATACAGAACATTTGCATAATGGTGACTGAGAGACTTCTTTGCATATATAATAGATTATTGTAAATAACTGAATCATTATTGTTTTCAGTGGGTAAGTCAGATATAATTTTGTATATGTAGATTTTCCTATGCAGAAAGCGGCAAGATTACATATGAGTTAGACTGGATATAAGTAATACAGTGAAAGACAAGGGAAGGATGCATACAACTCTAAGATTTGTTGAATGAGAGACTGGAAGGAGAAGACATAAAAAACTTCAAATTATTACAGAGTGTATTATTATCCCTAATTTTGCAGAAGAGGGGAATGAAGCATGGAGACTCAGATATTTTTTAAATGTCTCACGATGAGTCAGTGAGAGGATTTTAACACAGGAAGGCTAATCTCAAAACATATACCCTTAACTATTACACAATACATTTTGGAATACAGAGAAATACCTATAATTTGTTCAACATGTAGCTTCATGATATGCTGCTCAAAAAGGTCTGAAGAATTGTCTGGGAAGATGAGGAAATGCAAGCTTCTTGGAGAGTCTTATATTTCTAAATATCAGACTGAAATTCCCTAGGTGTAGAACAATTAGAGAAGAATCCATCACCTCGGCTTGTGAAGACACATCTACCAACTGACCTTCTTCCTACTTCTTTCTGGGAGAACAACTGCAAGGTACACCCTTGACTGGGAGCTGATTTCTAAGAGTGGCCCTGTCTCTTTACCATCACATAGTAAGAAAATGGTAAAATGTTTCATTGAGTTGTGACCATGAAAACAGAGCTACATGAGGAAAAGCTTCAATTAGAAAAGACTTTTTCTAAGCTTGCCTACTTAAGTTATCTAAACTTGAGTAGCAACAGAATCCTAACCTTATCAGAGTATTACTACTTTTGTTCCTCTGTGGCCTTCTACAAAAACTTAACATAATATTGTTTATTCTTATTAGAGTTGTAAATTTCTTCAGTGAAACGTTGGTGCCTGCATATTTGCTTTGGGTTAAGTTTTAAATTTCAGATTCAATTTCTTCAATACCTATAGTGCTAGTCGGATTATCTTTTTCATCTTACCTGACTTTTGCTTGTGGTACGTGAGGAAATTTTCCAAGTTATAGAATTTATGAATGAAACATTATTCATAGATTATATACCCACACTATTCTTATAGTAGTTGTAGGATTTGTTATGATACTCACTGATTTGTTCTTCATCTTAGTTGTTTGTATATTCTGTTTTATGTTTGTCATTCTCGTTAAATGTTATCAGTTTTATTACTTTGTTTAAAAAACAGTTTGTTTCTATTATAGTTCTACTTTTAGTTTCATGGATTTGTGCTCTTATCTTTATTATTGCTCTCCTGTTTGCTTTGGGTTTAATTACTCTTCTAATTTCTGCAGGTAAGAACTTAGAATGCTGATTTGGTTACTTTCTTATTTTTCTGGAGTAAGCATTTAGTGCAATAATTTTCCTCTAGAATAGCTTTGATTGCATCCCACCAGTTTTGATATGTTGTACTTTTGTTTTCATTCAGTAGTATACATGCTTTAACTCCATTTGAAATTTACTCTTTTACTCTAGGGTAATTTCAAAGCATGCTGTTTAATTTCCAAGCATTTAAGGATTTTACATTCCGTTTTTGTTATTGCTTTCTAGTTTGATTTTGTTTTCATCAAAGATCACACTTTCAAAAAATTTTTTATTCTTCTAAATGTTTTACGCTTTATCTTGGTTTTTGATGGTGGATATTCTGTGAGAACTTGAGAAGGATGTGTATTTTTCTTTGCTGATTGAAATGTTCTATAAAATTTGATTAGATCATATTGGCTGATAATATTATTCAGTTCTTTATCTTTTCTTGCTTTCTACTGATTGGTGGTTCTGTCATTTAGTGATGGTGGACTGTACATACCCCCAATTGTCACTATTGACTTATTCATTGCTGCTTTTACTTTACTAAACTGCTTCATGTACTTTGAAGCTGTGTTGCTTTGTGTTTGGGCATTAGGATTGCATTATCTGCTCAGTGGATTAATAATTTTGTCATTATGCAATGTCCTTTCTTGTCCCTACTAAATTTTTTGTACCGAATTTTACCTTTAATCATATTAAATACATCCACTCCTAGGTTTTGCTAATGAATGTTTGCATGTGATATCTTTTTCCATTCACTTACTTTCAACTTATTGTCACTTTGAAGTTTCTTGTAAATATCATATGACTGAATTCTGCTTTTTAAAAATTCACTCTGTTGATTTGTCTTTAAATTCATATATTTGTCCCATTTATATTTAAAATAATTATTGACATTTTAAAACTCAAATATGTCATGTTTTTTCTTGTTGTTTTTTTTTTTTTTTTTTTTTTTTTT
>PVKS010015049.1:0-16145 GCA_004027875.1 Aplodontia rufa | reverse complement strand
AGTGATTCCTATACATAAATAAAACACCTCATTAGGTGCTGTTGTATCTTTTGCTTGAACAATGAAATATGAAAATAGAAACTCACCCCAAGTGAAAGGTATTCTATTATGTTTACTTCTCTTTTTACCTGTTCTGTTGCTCTTTTTTTTTTTTCCTGAACATTCCATCTTTCTCTGATTATTTTTTTCTCTTTGGAACTTCCATTAGCCATTCCTTAAGGAAGGTCTGCAAGCAACAGATTTTCTTAGTTTTCATTTATCTTAGAATGTCTTTATTTCCCTTCCTGCCTGAAGTATACTTTTATTGCCTATAGGACTTGCAGGTGACAATACTTTTCTTTCTGCACTTGGAAAATATTATGCCACTTCTTTTTGGCTTTCATGATTTTGGATGAGAAATTCACTGCCATTCAAATCAATGATCCTGAATATGCAATGTTGTATCTCTCTGGCTGGTTTTTAATATTTTTATTTGTCCTTATATTCCAGAAGTTCCTTTAAAAATTAATCTTGGTATATAACTATTTGGTTTCTCTGGTCTGTAGCTCATTTGGCTTCTTGGATCTATATACTTATTTAATATATATGAGTGTTAGCATTTTGTTTCTGTGACCAAAATACCTGACAGGAATAACTTAGAGGAGAAAAATTTATTTTGGGCTCATGGTTTCAGAGGGTTAGTCCACAGAGTACTGGCTCCATTGCTATGGGCCCAGAAAGCAGAGAATCGTGATGGAAGGACATGGCAGAGGAGCACTGCTTCATTCTTTGTGACCAGGAAGCAGAGAAAGAGAGGGAAGGGAACCATAGGGAAGATGAACCCTTTCAGTTAATGTCCCCAGTGATCCACATCTTCCAGCCATGATGGACAGTTAGTCCATTCAAACCAGGATGGACTGATTAATTTACAGGTCTCACAATCCAATCATTTCCTGCATTAACACAGGAGCTTTTGGAGGATACCTTATATCCAAATCATAGCAACATGGGAAGTTTTTAGTTATTAATTCTCCAAACAGTTTTTCAGTTTTTTAAAATTCTTTCTCCTATCATTCTGGACCTCTGAATGTATAATTGTGAGATTTTTTAAAAAAATTATCTCACAGATCTGTTAGGTTCTTTTCTTTTTTCTTTAGTCTTGTTTGTCTTTCTGTTGTTCATTTGAATAACTTCTACTGATGTATCTTCAGGTTTGCTGAATTTATCCTGTTATTATTACTACCCTATTAAGATCATCTAGTAAGATTTTTATTTATGTTATTATACATTTTAGATCTTTAATTTCCATGTATATAAAACTTGACATGTATTAAATACTTCTTTCCTATCTATGCTCTCATTTGTTTTATTAGAAAAATTTTATTGAGTGTTGAAGCTTTTTTTACAAAGTTGTTTTGGAATAGTGGCCAGGTAATTCAAAATTTAATTCATCTCAGTATTCATCTATTGTCTTTTCACATTTAAATTATGACTTTCCTAGTGTTTGGTAAGATAGTTGATTTCTATCTGTATATTGGATATTTTGATTGTTTTGTTAGGATTATTTTTAGTAGTAATACTGCTTAGGTTTAGCGTACAAGTTTTTCCTATTTTCTTGAGTCTTGGTTCCTATAGGGCTTAGTTTCCTGAGTCCCTGCAATGTTTTTCTGGTTATGTTGATAATCTGGGGTTGTAATCTTTCTTTGTCCTTTGTAATGCCATATGCAGAGTCATATGGTACCTTCTTGGATGACCTGCTACTGCTGGTTGACTTTCTGTAAGAAGGATGGAATCCTTCATGGCTGGGTCTCCTTATGCCACTGGGTGCAGGGCATGCAGCAGCAGCTTTGCTATTGTTCTCACTGTAGTATATAGTACTGCCCGTAGAGGACCCAGTGTGGTGCAGAAGCTAAAGAGCCCAGTGTAGGACATACAGAACGTCCCAGGTATGGAATAGAGTTTGGAATTTTTCACTATTTTTTTTTGGGCTTCATATTTCCTGATCCTTTGTCTAAGATCAGGCTTTTCTGGGTATTGTTTTATTTTGTTTATGTTTGCTAATAGTTCCAGGTCACAGAACTCTTTGTTGTCCAATTCAAGAGGAGATAAAAAGAAAACCCAGAGGGAACTTATTATATTGATGAACTAAAGTTAGGAGGTGGCTATTCAATATACTTTCAGAGTTCCTATATCATTGTCTGGTGAAAAATTTCTAGTACTTTAGTGATCCTTAGAGGAGAAAAGCAGGGAAAAGTGAATCTGTGTCTTCTAGTTTCTGAACTGGGAACCCCTATAAACTGATTGTAATGCCTCAACTTGCTTTCCATTGCCTTCTTAACCTTCATGTTTTTTTTGCCTCTAGTATTTTTCCAGGTGTTTAAGTGGTAAAGATGAGGTTCCCCAAAGCCCCAAAATTTGTTCTTTTCAATTTCCTTCAATTCTCTTTAGCCATGGTATGTATCTTCTTACTGTTAATAAATTGTGTTCAAGGAGCTTCCTGTTGCCCCTGAAGATGTAATGTTCAAGGGAACTAGAAACTGGCATGGTTTTTCCAAAGCATACAGATCTGCATGGTTTTAATCTCATAAAAGCATTGTCCTACCAGAAAAATTGCTTAAGTTAATATAATCCAAAGTTTGTAGGAGAAAAAGTATTCTGCCAATTTAATTATGTATATGTCTTTTTATTTTTGAAAAAATTACTTTCCATTTTATCTTTTTTTCTTCTATCCTGCAGATGATTTATGTTGCTCGAAATGCCAAGGATGTTGCAGTCTCATTTTACCATTTTGACTTAATGAATAATTTACATCCTCTTCCTGGCACATGGGAAGAATATCTGGAGAAATTCATGACTGGAAATGGTAGGTATGCCTTACCTTAAAATTCATAAGTAATTTTTAAATAGGGATTTTCCTTTCAAAATTTATTTTTTAAGTCAGAACATTAAAATTCAGTACAAATACATTCAAATTCCATTTAGAATATTAAATCGACTATATCTAACATTGTACTCTGACATTCAATTCATAATCCTGCTATTAATTGTTGTCTTAATGAATGTATTCTAGAATCCTTTTTCAGTTACTAGAAATCCATTCTCAGTCTCTGCTCACAATAGACAGTGTTTAAATTGTTCAAATCATTAGTTAGAACTGTTATGTAACATTTATAATAGATATATGATATGAGTAATTTGTATGAGCATAGTTTCCTTCCATGTGAGGCTGATTATAATTTATTAGCAGTATTTTTATATGTAGTGCTTCCTTTGTATTGCACATTTTAAAGAATTTGATTGCTTCTACATCTAACTGGCTACTTTTACCTTTTTAAAATTGATCTCAGTCTCAGTTCCCAGAAATACCAAATTCCACAAAATGTCTTCACAATTTGATTTATAGTTTGGGAAAAAAACTTTGATTTTGTAAATGCTTATGGAAATATACTTTTTCTCTGGTTTTAGTAGCGTATGGTTCATGGTTTAATCATGTTAAGAGTTGGTGGAAGAAAAAGGAAGAGCATCCAATACTTTTCTTGTACTATGAGGATATGAAAGAGGTAAAAGTATGATAGATATTTATTCTGGATAATACCCCTGCCCTGCCCCAGGATAAAAGGATTAATCTTTATTTATTAAATTAATCTTTCAAGTCCAAAATTATATCACTACCTTCCAATCTCTCTTGTTTGCTTATTAATACATTTATATGATTATTAATAACTTTCTAACTACAAAATCCAGGACTTATATTTATTCCACTTATGCCTTAACCACTGTGCTTCTCTGAATATCCTTTTTGAAATTTTCTCTAAGATTTACCTGGATTTTGTACTATTGATCATCCTCTGGATATTGTCCATACTTCCAGTAACTTTTTTTTTGAATTATTTGCTACATTTGAGCTATCAGTTTCATGCTCATTTCTTCTATGAATATTTGTGTCACCCTGAGTGACATTGAGTAGGCGATGCAGTTTGGTAAATTCTGACTTATCTTTCTCTACTTAGATATCACTTATTCCAAATCTTTCTAGGTATATCCACGCAGATTTAACTCCTTCCAAAGAAATTACAAACATAAATTTATGTCATTAGCAACTGAGAATGATCCACTTTTCATTACCTTGGTCATTTTATTCTTTATAGTTAAAGAGTAATTTAGGCCTTGATATCTTTGTACCTTTGAGTCTCTTTTATTTTGTTTCTTTTACTTTTTAGAGGTGCTTGGATTGAGTCCAGGGCCTCAAACACTCTAGGCAAGCAAGACTCCACTGAGCCATGGAGTCTAGTAGTTTTTAATAGTTTATGCCCAAATAAGTTCTAATCAGTTTTTAAGGAAAACATATTTTTTTCTTTTCTTTTTTTCAGGGTTGAGGATCGAACTTGGGGTCTTGCATGTGCTAGGCAAGCACTCTGCCACTGAGCTAAATCCCCAACCCCAGGAAAACATATTTTAAATGGTCAATACATTTAAAAAATGTGGAGAATAGACACAACCAACTATAATTTCCTTCAATATTTGAAGTCCATTAGAAAAATTATAAAAAGTATAAAATATAGGAAAATAATAATAATAATATTCTAATAAATCATTTTTAAAAATGATAAATGTGTTATTTTTACATTATATTAATGATTAACACTCTTACCATTTCATTGAATATGTATTGTCTCACTGACAGAATCCAAAGGAGGAAATCAAGAAGATTACTAGATTTCTGGAGAAGAACCTGAATGATGATATATTGGATAGAATCATCCATCACACCTCATTTGAAATGATGAAAGACAATCCTTTGTTGAATTACACACACCTGCCAACTGTAGTGATGGATCACAGCAAATCCCCTTTCATGCGCAAAGGTAAATACTTTGCTCAATTTAACTTCCAATTGTATTTTCTGGTGAAGGATTAACTTTGTGATCTCTCCTGCTTTACTATGTCTGTTTTGACTTTACCTGTAAAAATAGGACACTAATAATACCTAGCATCAAAAGTTGCTCAGTTAGAATCAATATTCTTAAATGAAGCAATGTGCGCAAAGTTGTTATTGATGGACATTTCTCCTCTTATTTGCTATTTTGCTAAGTGAGGTTTTTTCTTTTAATAATTGTGGTATTATCTTACTTTGTCATTCTTACTTCCTTAATTCTTTGTATATATTAGTATATTAATTTTACTTAGTATAGTACTCTCTTCTTTACAGCCCCCATGCCGTTTAGAAAATAGTGTACAATTTATTAAGAAGATTCATGAAAAGGAAGGACTTTTTCCTACCTATGGAAACTTTTTGCTCCCTACAGATACTTTTTGAGTTAAAGGAAGCATAAAAGTTCAAAGTTAATGTAGAATAAGACATTCTTGAAGTATAATTTTACTTTCATTTAAGAAATGCATAAATATTGTGGTTTATTATATATGGCTTAGGTAAAAATGTATGATTAATAAAAGCACATTTAACAAATTGTTATCTTAAATTTGAGAAGCTATCCATCTAATAAAAGTGTCACCTTCTACTTGCAATATTATTTATTGAATTAGGGACAGCAGTGAGATTTCAGTTGATATTCTGGAGAGTAAGCATAATCCTAGGAATGTGCTGTGCATGTAAACATATGAATCAAAACCATTAATTTATAAAAGAGTTATACAATAAATTATTTTCCTGAAGTTTTTTATAATATTAAAATATAAGATAAACTTAATGTTTTTAAATTATGCCTTTTCCCCAAAAAATACTGCATCTAACTTCTTAAAAATTGCCTCTACTGAGAGCAAGGTAGACTTTTTATTGCAAATGTTGCATTATAAATTGGAGCAAAAAAGATGGACATATATGTATATAAGATACATAATGTACATTACATATCTGTTTTCACTCCCTGGTCGAAAAATTTGAAAAATCTTCTTTATTAGCATATTAAATTTTCATTGTGCAGGATCACTGAATATAATTTCTGGATTTTTACCTCCAAACACATGAAAATGGATGCTATCCTATGATATTTCATAAAGTGTACTACAAGTAGAAGAGACAAGCTCTTTATTTGGGTTCTATGACTTCTCCCATTTCAACCAGAAAGATTACATGCTTATCTAATAATGGGGGCAGTGTTTGCACCTCCTCTGGATAAAGAACGAACATTTGTGGTTGGATAGACCTGAGGTTTATCCATTATATGTATTTGCCAAAATCTATGATAATTAATACATTAATTCACCCGACAAACGTTCTGCCTGCATCACTGACAGAATGGGGAAATTATTTATAACCATAGCACAAGTTTTGGGGGAGGATTGTAGGCAATGAAATGCATGCAGAAATAACAAACGTTATGAGTGTAAGTAGTTTAAGATTCATCTGTTCAATAACTCATTCATGTATTCAATAAACATTTAAAGAGTACATATTTACTCAATAAATCACATATAGGAAAAGCTCTTTATAAATATGCAGCACATATTTTTAAGCCATTCAAGGATAAATGACACATACATATATTTCAAAAAGCTAATGATGTGATACAGGAATCATACAGATGAATGTTGAAAAGGGTTCAACATGAAGTGGGATACAGGTGCCAGGCACACTCAGACTTGAAGGATGCTTCATGGGATAATTAATGTCCTCATTTAGTAGCACAATAGACAACATAATAGGGAGGGGATAGTTGATGTCCAATGTTTATTCCAATGTTCCAGATTGTAAGAAAACAATAATCTGGACTTTGTCCAGCATTTATTTTGTTAAAAATTCTTTTAAAATGTTTGTGTACACTGTATAATTTATGCACAGATCAGAAGATCTATAAAATTCTTAGCATAGAATTTTTTTCTTAAATTTGTGTTCTCTATTTTAATGATGTTTTTACAGATGCACTACCTTAAATATATTCATTTTGATCTTCATATATCTTCCAAAGAGCTATTGACATCTGGTGAACATAAATCCAAGTATCATACTGAGGGAAATAACATTGTTTAGGGGAATCTTTTTCATTTATAGGACCTGGAAGTTTTATCCAAGTGTCATGAATTAATAGAATTTATAATTCAATATGATATATTTAACTTTTCATAAATATAGGAGAAGTAATTAGTTTCTTCCAAGAGCATTGGAAATACATTACAAGTTCTTTTCATAAATATAGGAGAAGTAGTTTCCTCCAAGAGCATTGGAAATACATTACAAGTTCATTCAATTTTATATTTTTATAACAATCCAAGTGTGAGATGTTAAATGTAAATTTCTATCCCCAAATTTTGTTTTAGAAAAGATGGTTCAGCAATGTTATATGTATCATTTTATATTATTCAAATCTAGTGAAATTGGGAAAAATAAATATCTTCCAAATATTACATTTATTTATAAATACTGGAAACTATATTAATCAGCTTTTTTTCAAAGAGGATCAATTCTATTTTGTTATTCATCTTGTTTTAATTTTTTCCACACTTAGTTGTATGTGTGTTGCTGAGGTTTGAACCCGAGTCTTCATGCATGTCAGGCAAGTGCTCTTCTGCCAAGCCACCACTCCAGCACCATAGCTTTCTGTTTTATAGCTTTTGGCTTATGACTCTTTGTACAGTTTTCAAAAATAGCTCAGAAAATAAAATATGCATTGACTTTTGATTCAGAGGATTCAGAAAGAACTCCATGACCTAGAACACCAGAAAAAGAAAAAAAATCTCTCAGGAAATAATTGCAGTCCCATGAATTTAGATAAGAAAATTAGCTCTTCTCAGAATGCCTCTTTAAAAATTATTTTCTGTGTTTAGTTATAAGCCACATTTACAGATTGTAGAAAATACCCATTTTTTTTAAGAGAGAGAGAGAGGGACGGTGAGAGAGAGAGAGAGGGAGAGAGAATCAATTTTTATTTAGTTTTTCATGTGGCTTTTGTTGCTCTAACGCTTGGTTGTGTACCTGCTGCTGGGGTTTGAACTACATCCTTGGGCATTCCAGGCAGGTGCTGCAACTGCTGAGTCACCACTCCAGCCTCAACTTTTTAAGAGAATGATATTTTAAAGTTTTCAAATACAAGCAAAGTCTCTCTTTAAGTCTTCTAAACTTTCCTTTGGTATATATTAGCTTTTCCTTCATAATGTCTATATTTTTATCTTTCATAAGTGTTCTTATTTTTGATTTTTAGGGATTTCTGGTGACTGGAAAAATTACTTTACAGTGACCCAAAATGAGAAATTTGATGCCCTTTATAAAAAAGAAATGTCTGGAACTACACTTCAGTTCTGTACAGATATTTAAAGTACCTAATATGCAACTTGAAGAATGAAGAGATGACCCAAACCCTTTTGAAACAGGGAAGTTACAACTTTGCTGAGTAATCAAATGGATATAGGAAGGAGGAAAATGTGATTTTAAAACTTTGAATCTTTTAGCGTCATTAATCAGGCCCCAGTTTTGTTCCTTTCCCTCTGACATTCCAATCCCTAAAGCTGAGGCCCATCATTCTGTTTTTGTAGGCTACTCCTGACTTTCCTAGACTAGGACCCAAGAGAATACTTACCTTACTCAGTCTCCCATGTAGTATGACTTAGTTAAGTTCTCCTCCCTACTATCATAGTCTAGGAAATGCTGTTTGCAAACGGATACAATATAGCCTATCTCTACCTATTTGTTTTTTAATTTGCAAACTTTATTTTTTTATTTGCTTGACATAGTCTTACATATTAGAGGGAATCATTGTTACATATTCATGCATAGATAGATATTGACGAAGTAACTAAGGCCGATCCTAGTCCAGGATCTCTCCTCTTTGACCACTCCCTGCTCTCATGTCTCCTCTGCTGTACCCCCATGTTATAAATAGAAATAAGCATAGACATGTGTATTAATTTTTGAGTTTTCTGATCTTCTCTGCCCATCTGTATATAGTTGGGCTTCTCATGGGAGTCAAGGATTCCCAGTTGTATCAATAAGCTCCCCTAATACCTCCTTCATATTTTTGGTTTCCCATGCTTGTGTGAAAAAACACCTATGCTAAGTTTATTTTTTGAGGTTAGCTAACCTTCAATCTGTTCTAGATTTTACTCTGGCTTCCACATATGAGAGAAAACATTTGGCTGTTCAGTCTCTGAGTTTGGGATATTTCACTCAGTATAATTTTTTTCTATCTCCATCCGTTTGGCTGCTTTTGATGCAGAACACTGTGCTCTGCTGCTATTTACTGTGTTTCAAGCTGTTCCCCAAGTCATAAGCTCATCTTCCTCTATTTGGATAACACAGTTCATGTTCTGATCTTGTGGTTTTGATTTTAGAAGTGTTTTTTTTATACCTTTTTAATGTCTAGGTTTCCAAAAGGCAAAGAAGTACATTGTTCTCGCTAGAGTTCTTTTTTATGGACTGTCAGTTGTCTCTTTGAGAGGCAGTTGTGAGGGCTAGGATATGCTTCCTGCAAAGTCCTCCTTCTCTCCTTAGACCTTTCTGAGTTTCTATAAATCACCCACTGGCATGCTCTGGTCACCTTCATCTCATGTGTGAATAGATGTGGATTCTCTATAGCACTAAAGATAAGATAATAGCTGCTGCTGAAAATTTCCCAATTTTGCGTCCAAGGGAGACTCTCCAGTCTGTTTCACTCTGCCCTCCTGATCCAGTATCCCATCAACATTCTATCCTATACCATGTCTACTTCCTTGAACTCTGTGATAGAAGTTTCCTTGGAATATTTATTTCTCAGTTCCAGCTTTGCAATGGATAGAGTGATGCATATTCATGTGCCACAAGATCTTTTACCTGCAATTCATATCAATATGGGTCAAATTAAATCCAAAGCCACAGTTCACAAAATGAAGTTGGTCAGACTGTCCTGGATTGGGCCATTGCTTGTTCAGGGAGTGGGAGGCTAAAACACTTTGTAAATTCGCTAAACCGTAACAGAGTGGGTTGAAGTATTTTGCAAATCTATGCTTTCAGTCTGGAAGAGCTTGAAATACTCCTTAGACCTGTCCGTACTCTCCTTTTCAATCGTAGCAAAAGAGTGATCTAGTGTCGTATGCATTCCCCCTAGAAGTAATCATCTCTGATTCTAGAAATAGTTGCTTCTGTATCCTTATATTACAAACTATTTCAGGGATTTTATTCCTGTTCTGTAAAAAAAATATTTTGAGGGGGCTTATTTTGTAAATTTAGTAATATTGTGAACTAATTAAAGCTACTGGTATATTACTGTCAAGAAAGAGGTAAAATAAACCAATCATGCTTTCATTTGCTTTCTTATCTTTACTAACAATGAGCTAATATAACCTAAATACATATGTGCTTCTGATATTATGGTCTGTTCTTAGGAGGAAAAAAATCTCTGAACTAGATTTTAATCTGTTTAAAAGTTAACTACACTAACTGCCTTCATTAGCAGGATAGAATAATTTCCACTTTCCGTAGTTTGCCTTTGTAAGAATAAGTTTCTAATTGGGATTCGTTCAACAACAAAAAACAATACCATAAAATCACACTATTCTCCGGTATTTTTATACCTATTGAGTGGAGAGTGGAGAAAATTTACTGTTTTCATGGCTTATTGCGTCTTATTCATTCCTTAGTTTATGATTCAAATGTCCCTTTGGATTCCCTCACTCTTATTGCTCATTCTTAACACCACGCACTGGGACTCCTATTAGAATTCAGATCCAGAAGTGCTTGATATTCCTTGATGATCCAAAAAACTGCCACCAAGTTAATTTTTCTAAAGCAATGTTTTTCTCTCTTTTGCTAGTATTCGATTTCCAAATAAAAAAGTTATATTAACCTCATTCTAATGTTATTGTTGCTTTTTTTCTAACTGATGTACCATAATGTAAGAAAAGTGATAACAAATATCTGGCAATCATGTGATTGTTCCTTGATTCACAGCAAGTCTCATTAATCAATTCAAGGGCTGTTTTTAAGAAATCAATTCATGGCTTAAAAATTGTTCTATTGGGCCTGGAGCGGTGGCTCAGCGGTTTCTGCACTTGCCTGGCAAGCATGAGGACACGGGTTCAAACCCTAGCACCACATACACAACTAAGTCTTGGAGCAACTAAGACCATGTGATAAACTAAATAAAGTTGTTTCTCTCTCTATCTCTCTCACTCACTGTCCCTCTCTCTAAAAAAAAAAAAAAAGTTCTATCACAGCGCAGATAGGCACTCACAGATTCAGGCTCCCAAAGGGAAGTTTTATCTATTCCCTTTCACTCTACCTTGTTCTGATGCATTCTGTTCCAAACTTGTCACTAACCACACCATTTACATCCTTTTCCCTCTGACCTTATTAAGTTCTATCTGGTTGTTACATCCTTTGAGCATTTGGAGGGTTGACTACCAAGCCCTATTTCATCATAAATCAACACAGTACTCTCCTCTATTTTTCATAATACTTTTTATATATAGACAAGAAAGTAATACAATTTATTTCAAATACTTGATGTTGAAGAGATTTGGAAAGTCAATTATTTTGCTGAAGTTCTTCAAAGAACTGAGAAAGTTAAGAAGAAAAAATAAATCTATGAAGAGGTAGTTTTTAGTAAGTTACCTGTGCAAATATCTCATTTAGTATTTGTGATCTTTGGAATTGTTAAATTATAAATAAAATTTCCGTGTTATTAAAATATTACTTTCTCAGCTATCTTTTTAAGCAGTCGCTTACCTGATAGTATAATCATTGTGATTTTCTACAATAAATTTATTAACTATTTAGAGGCTTTCTGTGCCATTGACTTTTTGTAACTGTCTTATATTTCAACATATTATGTCTGCTTTTAGAGTTTACTTTAATTTTCCACCTTTAAAATATAAGGATTTGAAAATCTTAGTAGAAATTGAAGCCTCAAAATTCATGACTTCTACCTCACTAGTTAATAGGTCTGCATATTGTTTTTTGTGCATGAAAGCAGGATTCAATCAGGACAGAAACAGTAGAGAACAGGAGATAAGTACACAGATTAGAGTACAGGAGTCTTTTGGGAACCTGGTCTCTGCCACTTCCTAATCAAGTAATGGGGGACCTTGAGAAAGTAACTTAATATTCCTATGACCCAATTTCTTATCTGTACAATGTGTACAATGGAAAATTCTTTCAAGCTTTAAAAGGAATGTTTAATAAAATAATTAGAATGATACCTAATATACCTAGGCTTGCTCATTTGTTAGCTGCCTTGAAAAAAATTATTAAAAATCTTGAAATTTTATTTATCTAAATGCACGTGGACTGCCAAGTTTCTTATTTTGCATGGTTAGAGTGCTTTAAAACGACATACATTTTCCATGTTAGTCCGAGAAAAAGAAGTCTGATTTCAGTACTGCAATGATTGTGCTTTTGTTGTTTGCTCTCGTTAAATTTTCCCCAGTGTGCTGACTATTGCTATGTGAGGCATTACTGTTCAATGCTAAATATTTTCAAGAGGAGGTTATGATCATCATTCAAAGAAGAACCATAAGAAGGCTGTGTAGATTGTAATAGCTCTGCAAGTGACGTATAGAATGTTATAACACAACTTCTGAACAAATGTGAAGGAAAGTTAGATACAATCATACACTCAATCCACATGTGTATTAAATTTCTTCAGTGGGAATTTGATAACATGAAGAAGTCTATATTGTTAAACTTAGCCTCTGGCCATTATCTATATTCACATTTATATTCTCTACAATGCTTGTAATCATCTTGGTAGTAATTAGAACACAGTCTGCCTCAGCACTTTATTCAGAAGTTCCAGTGAATACATAAAAAAATTTTTAAAATTTGCCTGAAATTCTTAATTATATTTTTTTAGCCACCGGGTATTCATGAGATTATTAGTCATAATTTAGAAATGATTAATCACAAATAGGACTGATCTATTGCTTTATCATTTTACCTGAGACAGATGCTGAATCATCTTAATGATTATAGTCTTTTCTCATTATTTTACAAGAAAAGATTTCTTAATAACTGTAGAATGGGAATGTAAAATGGAATATAAATCAATTGCATAATTTAAAATCAAACGCTATGATATGTGGGTTGATATACATTTAGTGTACTTTCTATTTTACTACCATTTTAGTAATAATTTGTTAGATGTTAGACAATTTTGTAGAACTTTTAGCATACCCAGTTTTAAAATCTGGAAACTGAAACTTATCACTGGGATTCAGATCTAACTCTGTTTGACTGCAAATTTTCACACTTAACTATTACATGAAAATACACAGAATTATATATAAAGAAATTCCTAGAGATATTAGATTATTTCTGAAAATGTTATCATAGAAACTATTAAGTAACAGTGTCCTATGTGACAAAGTAAAGGTTACAAATTGTATTCACATTGAGCCCCATTGTTGCAGAGATACTGCCTAAGAACCTGTGCTTAAATTTGTAATGCTTTTTGTCAACTGTGTTATAATTGGGGCTCACTTATGGCTTCTAAATAACAAGAACAATAGCATTTTTTTCAAATGCTTGTAAGTTGATTTGAGTTTGTAATGTTGATTTTAAAATTTACTAATTAGAAAGGAAAGTCTGGTAAATGCAAACAGTCTCAACGAATGATTAATAAGATAATTTTTGGAAAGTTGCTTACTCATAAGATGGCATTGACAGTACTCTTTCCTATTTTCACCTATTCAGAAAGGAAGAAAATAAGTCATCATAAATTTTATGGAGCAACATCTCATGTACATTGGAATGTTGTTTAAAAAAAAGGAGGAGGCAAAACATTTCCTCACACATTATGTTCTCTATATCTCCTCCCTTTTTCTAGACCTATTAGCAGGAGAATGAAAAATGCTATGAATATTAGAAGCTTTAATAAATAAAATTGATTATTTTGGTTCCCCCTAGAAACTCAGAAAAAGATAGCCTAGCATTTGGTCCCATATTTTGCATGTTATATAAACATTCAGAGTGACTCAATAGCTGTATTACCGATTTGTATTTCCATGTGATAAATTTTAACAGCACATATTTTCCAAGTAATAGCCAGATAGAAAAACAGTCAGATGACTAATAGATAGCAGGAGAAAGCCAAGATAGTAATCTGAAGAGAGACGGCTTCCCCAGCAGCTCAGTGACTGGAAGGGAAATCCCCAGTTCTTCTCCAGTATTTTGAGGTGCATATGGGGTACTAGCATCTTGAAATCCCAGTCATAATTTGCTCAGTGGATTTGAGGAGCAGAGACTTGGGAGAAATGAGTGGAGAAAAAGAGGAATACTTTCCATCCCTGCTGAGACACTTCACTTGGCCATCTTTGTTTACATTTGGCATGGGAGTGGGGAGGAGTCTAACAGCCCACAAACATCGCCCCAGTAGAAGCCTCTGTGCTTCAAAGATAGCGCAATCGGAAAGTCACATCCCACGCTTACACTCTGATGGTGAGATCAGTGTCTGGAAGCTGTCTACAGACAAGTTTAGAGGAGCAGGATTCCTGGCTGCAGTGGCAACTGCGTGAAGCCCAACCAGTCTCCATCTTTAATGCCCTAGGAGGCTTCTACTCTCCTGACTGGGGCTAGCTGTCTCTGGGACTGCAAAACAGGATCTGAAATCTGCACCTGGAGTTGGCCACAGACCACAGGCTGAACCGGGAAGAGAAGGCTTGGGACAGGCCCTGCCTCCACTTTGCGTAGGGAGTTTTGGGTTTGTGGAATAAAGGGGAGCATTGCTCAGCCATAGCCACCTCCACCCCAGCCAGAAGGATCACATTACAAGTTAACCATGCTGAATCCTTTGCCCCAGCACAAAACAGGGGTCTCATATCCAGAATCTACAAAATCCTCAAAAATCTCAACTACAAAAACACAAAAAGAGCTAAATAAAAAGTTCTCAATAGAGGACATTTATCAAGGCAATTAATACATGAAAAAGTGCTCTAAATCACTAGTAATCAGAGAAATGCAAATGAAAACTACATTAAGATATCACCTCAAGGCAGTCAGATTAACAAAATAAACAATAATAGATGCTGGAGGGGTTGTGGAGAGATATGCACACTAACACACTGTTGGTGGAACTGCAGACTGGTACAGCCCCTCTGGAAAGCAGTGTGGAGAATCCTCAAAAAACTAGGGATGAGCCCACCATATGATCCTGCTATTCCACTCCTAGTTATTTTTCCAGGAAATTTAGAATCAGCACATTATAGTGACACAGCAATATCTATGTTCATAGCAGCTCAATTTGCAGTAGCTAAATTATGGAAATAACCCAGATGTCTCACTGGATAAATGGATCCAAAAATTGTGATACATATATACAATGGAGTTTTACTCAGCAATTAGAAACAATGATATTGTAGCCTTTGAAGGTAAATGGATGGCTATGGAAGAAATTATGCTAAGTGAAATCAGCATAACCCAGAGAACCAAGGGTCAAATATCTTCACCCATCTGTAGAGGCTGGAACTAGACCCTGGCTATTGAGAAAGGAGGTCTATTATCATGTTTCAAATCCAGATAAGGTGTAATGTCATACAACCTGAGGTATTTGTAGAGATGCAATGGGAAGAATGGGGGGAATGATAAAGGTGGGTAATTGGGAGGGTTTGGGGAGTAACCCTAATTTTCAGAATTTATATATATATATATATATATATTATATAATTTTGTTAGAAGCTTGTTTGTTAAATAAATAAATTTCTGAATAAAATTCTAAAAAATAATAAAATAAGTAAATAAATAAATAGGAAAAATAGAATTGTTTGATGTGTATCTAATCATATTCTTTCCATATTTATGTGTGTGAAGCACATGTACATAACAGATTGTACTGTTTATTTATTTTTTTATTTTTTAATTTTGAACAACCTTACAAGATTTTAATAAAATGATATAAAACGTGTATATATTCTGGATATTGCAATTATCCCCAGGAGTGCCCCCCCCAATTACCCTCCCTTATCCCTCCCTTCCCCTTCCCACTATAACTCTAAAAAAAAGTATTAGATTGTAAAGCATTACATCTTATCTGGATTTAACACATGATAATAGACCAACTTTCTCATTGTCCAGGGTCTAGTCCCCACCTCCACAGATGAGTGGAGACAATCAACCCTTAGATCTCTGGGTTAAGCTGATTTTACTCATCATGATCTCTTCCATAGCCATCCATTTACCTTCGAAGGCTGCAATATCATTGTTTCTAATTGCTGTGTAATATTCCATGGTATAAATGTACCACAGT
>PVKS010015048.1:0-46904 GCA_004027875.1 Aplodontia rufa | reverse complement strand
GAGTCTGGTGACGGGGAAGATGGGGGAACCATTCCAGAAGCCGATGTTATTCCTACACTAGATACCCATTTAACACATGAGTTCTTCTGGGGGAAACTGCATTAGATGAAACCCATAGTAGCTTATTGATGTGTTAGCATTACCCCTGGTTATCAAAGTTTATACACAATGATTGCTACAGTTTTGACAATGTTTCCTCCTTATCTGTATCCTGTATCGCAATATACTTCTAATAAATGTGGGAAAAAAAAAAGATGTTTTATGGTTCTTGATACATTGATTTGACATTTGTCAAAACAGTCGTTCAGCAACTCCACAAACTAGAATAGATTTTAAGAAGATACAACATTTTAAAAATAGAACTGTAAAAGTACTAGAAGAATTGGACACGATATATAAAACAAATGAGAACTCTGAAATGGAGAGATAAGAAGACAAGATAGGCCAAGGTCCTTGGGCACAAGGCATGATAGTGATGAGTTCCCTGGGCTTTCTTCTTGCCTAATATATACTATGTTTGGAGTTGGAGAGACTAGCAACCCAAAGAATACCAATGGGAGCAGTCCACACAAAAGGCTTCAGAAATGCCTTCTCTTTCTATCCTGGACCAAGAAAGAAGCAACAACAACAACAAAAAAATAGCTGCTATATTCCAACAAAACTTGATGAAAAACATGGAATTTGACCCCCACCCCATCAACAAAGGGAACTCGATTTTGATACTTACTGGGCCATTGTGTGAGGTTTCGCTGGGATGTCGGGGTTTTCTTCCGCAGTGATGTTAGAGAAAGCTGAGTAAAGAGTTAGGACTTTCCTGCCCACCTGGTGGTAACAAAGAGTTTCCCACACCAGTCAGTGGAGGCCACATGGGGACCAGTAGGCAAGTGCCCTCCTCTCTTGTGCAGGGTAACCACAGCAGCCCTAGGGAAAAGTTATTGTTCCACTCTCCAGGTGTTAGTGGAAGATGTGGGGGGAGCAGGGACCTCTCCACCGAGCGGTGACAAAGTGCTAGCCCACTTCCTCTGCAGCTTGGTGTCAGGGCAAGTTGGAAGTTGTGGACACAATTCAATTTCCCATCCTTAATTCTTTAACATCTTTAACTGAAGCTCTAAACCTCTTCCCTCAGAATGTGATCATACTTGCACAAAGGGCTTTTAAAGAAGTAATTAAATTTAAAGGATACTGTTAGGATTTGCCCTAATCCAACGTGACTCCTTGTAAAGAAGAGGAGTTCAGGGACCACACACTTGTAGAGTGTGTGTGTGCACACCACGAGAAGAGGTTACAAAAGGCCAGACATGTGCAAGTGAAGAAGAAAGGCTTCAGTGACGGTGCTCCGATCCTGAACCTCTAGCTTCCAGGATTCTTAAGAAATAAAATAAAACATTATCTAGCCTGTGTTGTTTTATTATGATAGATCTGGATAGCTAACAACTTGCTAAAACACAAAGTTTAAAGTAGTCTCTTAATATAGTGCCTAATATGCCCAGGATGCAATTTAAAGTCACCCAACATATCACGAACCTGGAAAATCTCAAGTGATGAGAAAAATAATCAACAGATGCCAGCACTGAGGTGATACAGATGTTGGAATAATTTGATGAGAATTTTAAAAGCATCCATCATAAAAATCCTTTGCTGAGCAGCTGAGAACAAACTTGAAATAACAATAAAATGAATTAAAATAGAAAGTCTCAGCAAGGGACAGAAAGATATAAAGGAAAACTAATTGCAAATGTGGTAATGAAAAATATAAAAAGAAATTTATAAAGGAAGCTTATGGAGGGAATCGATGAGCTGATGAGAACAGAATAATCAATGTTCCTGAAGACAGACAACAGAAATTGACCAATCTGAAAAATAAAGGTGGAACTGACTGAGGGGGGAAAAATGAACATAGCTTCAGGGACCAGTGGGGCTATCACAAAAGATCTAACCTTTGTGTCATCATAGTTCCTGTTTTAGTCGACTTTTTCACTACAGTGACCAAAATTCCCAACAAGAACAATTTTAGAGGAGGAAAAGTTTATTTTGGGGCTCACAATTTCAGAGGTCTCAGTCCGTAGACAGACAACTCCATGGCTGATTCAGAACATGGCACCAGAGAGCAGACAGAGAGCTTCACTCAACAAGGACAAACTATATAACCCAAAGCCATGCCCCCAGGGATCCACCTCTTCTAGCCACATCCTACCTGCTTTCTGTTACCACTCAGTTAATAGCTATAAGGGGATTCACTCACTTATTGCGTTAAAACTCTCATAACTCAATCATTTCACCTCTAAACACTCTTGCAGGGTCTCACACATGAGCTTTTGGGAGACTTCTTATATCTAAACCATAGCAGTCCCAAAAGCAAAAGAGAAAGAGAATGGGGACAAAAAAATCATGAAAGTTTTAGAAAAATAATGACTAAACATCTTCTAATTTCAACAAATAACATAAATCTAGATTCAAGACATTGAGTTACACTCAAGCAGGATAAAACTAAATCAATGTACATGAAGACACAGTACAGTCCAACTTCTGAAAATGAGCAAGCAGCAACCTTGAAATTAAAGAGTTGGAAGCAGGGGTACAATCTCTATGATGACAACTTCCATAACCCAAACTGTAGAAGCCAGGAGTGTGTGACACAACATTTTTCAAATGATGAAAAAAAAATTATCAACCCCAAATTCTGTTTCCAGCCAAAACAAAAACAAAAAATCTTCAGGAATTAAGAGGAAATTAAAGTGGTTTCAGATGGATAAAAATGAGAAAAAATGTCACTAGTAAACATCTAAGTATGGCTTAAAGAAGTTCTTGAAATAAAAAAGAATTGGTAAAGAAATAAAAGAATCTTAGAACATCAGTAAGGAAAAGCAATGGAAAAATAAATATGAGTAGATGCCACAGACTTTCTTTTACTGGAAGATGGAAGTTATATTTGAGAGTGGAAGCAAAAATGATATTATCTGGTGTAGGTCTCAATGTATTTAAATGGAATATTTAAATTAATTATATTATACCAAAATGGTGGAGAATCTAGGAACTAAAATGAAAGTAAGTTTCTATACTTCAGTTGTATTGTTAAAGTGTAAATGCAAGTAGTCTGTACCACTCATGTGACAATTTCAAATGACACAATTATAGAAATGGTTAAGGATGTTTGGTGAAGGGAATGTTGTGACTACAAAGCAGTAGAATAAGAGAGATCCCCTTGTGGTGATAGAATAGCTGGGTATTTCCCTTGCACCAATGGTTACACAAACCTAGACGTGGGATAAAGCAAGTATAGAATTATACACTGCAGTTTCCTGCTTTCTTATATTATACTCACTATGTAAAATGTAATCATCAAGGAAAGCTGGGTAAAGAATACTCAGTAACTCTTTCGTAATATTTTTGACATTTTCTTTGAGTCTTTGAGAAATTATTTCAAAATACAATCTTTTCCTTAACAATGCTAGAAGAAAAGTAAGAGAATGCAATTATTTTATGAGTTTATCAAACTCATAAAACTCATACCGAGGTGTTGACCTCGGTATGCTAACAAAAGAGAACAGCTTTATGTTCTTCCATGAATGCCCTCAAACAGGCTCTGTAGGTTTTCCTTTTGCTCCCTATTTGCAAGCATACTGAGCAGATCACTGAGGACGCTTAAGTCTTATTAAAAATAAGTCCTAATATAAAACTTCATTTTCTCCTCCAAAGTTCCCCTTCCATCTCCCACTGCCAAGGTGGCCCTGACCTGAATCTCCCCCTCAACCAGCAGCTGGTTGCCTAGCTTTATCTTTGATTCTGGTGACTCTGGGTTAGGTGGGGAGGAGATGGGAAGTGGCAGAAATGTTCTAGCAAAAGCGTCAAAGGTCCTTCCCATGATAACCAGGGCTATTTGTAGTATACTCATGGTTACAGAAGGCTTTCTAGCATGGTGGTCATCCAAATTCCAGGCATTTTTCATGGGAGCTCAACCTCATGAAATTCACTAAACCCCAGTCCCATCCTAACAAGGACTTCCAGGCTGCACAGTCCCCTGACTGCCCTCCTACAGAGTACTTTCTCGACTCTCAGCTCCTACCATGTAGCACTGCACCTCTGCTGACTCCACACTCTGTCCTTCAGCAGGAAAATGACCCATAGGGCTTTGGGAGTAGTACTGTTCCACTGTAAGTTATTGGCTCTTTCCTCTCTAACCAGAAAGGGCGATGAAGAAGGCAGAGTGCGTGTGTCTGAGGCTTTTTCAGCTCACTTCTCCCCTCCCTGGGAAAGCACAGAATCCCCACACCCCACGGATCTGGCACTTCCTACCTCTTCTTTGGTATCCTTCTTGTACAGTTCTATGACTGCCTTCAGGCTCCTTGGCAATGGTCATTGATGGCTCTGTCCTTTCTCACCTACTCCTCCCTCAGTTAATAAACAAGAGGCTTGAACTCGGAATAATGTCCACTTCCTTGGGGGTCATCCAGTTGGGACCTCAAGCTGGTCAGGGAAATTTTCCAAGTGAAATAGATTTCTAAATTCCTAGCTTTGTCATTTACTAGCTACATGGATTTGAGCAGGTCATCCCACCTCTCTAACCCACATAACATGACCCAAAGAACACTAATGTCCTATCAGAGTTTTCAAGATCACAGTCCTGTGTCCATAACTTTTGAGGTACAAATGTTCTCTAGCAAATGAAAATCATCTGTTCCTTTATCTAGGATTTTCAATTTACTCCGATAGAGACTTTTGACCTCTTTGTGATCATCCTTTCACAGACCTTCCAGAGATAATGCAGGAGAGAAAACCCAGAACATGAAGGGATCCCTCCCTAATTAGATATAGTCTTGCACCTGACTTCACATGAGGAGCTGGATCTCGTCCTTCTATGATCTTTGTCTATATTTAAATTTAAAAATGTTTCTGTTTTAAACATCCTCAAACCTTTGGGAGCTTGTTCTAAAAGAAGTGAGTAATGAACTTCCCCTTCTCTTCCTTCCCTTTCCCTCTCTCCCTCCCCCTTCTCCCCCCTATATATAATTATTAGCAAAGGTAACAAAAAAAATCACCCAGCCTGCCAGAATTCATCTCTTGGAAATTACAATAGAAGCTGCTTCAGACTTTAAAGCATCTAATTTGTAAGTGGTTCAACCATTTTTGTAAAGGGCAGGGGAGAGGATAGTGGAAGGAGCTATCCAATCTCATTAAAATTCTCACAATGATTTAATGAGGATGGATTGTCTTCATTTTACAGTCCATGAAACAGGGTTTTCAAAAGATTAAGCAACTTTCTCAAGGTCATACTATATATTAAAGGTAACCTGGAATATAAAGCCAGTTCTCTCTGTGACTCCTGTGCTCTCAGTGCTAGCTGAGGGAGCCCTCTGATAATACCAGGAGTAGGTGGAGGTGCTCTGGTTAAGGAAACTAACACCAAAATGAAAACAAAGAACCTTCCCAGTTGTAGCTATAGTAAAAGGATAGGCTGGGCTAAACAATAACAACGAAAACATATTAAGGGATCAGTCCCTTGAGACTCTCCTAGGGAGGGCAAATGGGCTGCAGATGACCCCTCCCACCTCTACTTTTATTCTCATCTTTGTTATCTGTATGACTTGAACTCATTTAAAGTCTCTCCCGAGTTGGCCCACAGACAATACTTTTCCATCCTTGCAGGAGACCACTGCTTCGTAGCAGTGTCCTTAGGCAGGTCCTCACATTTCTCTGCCACCATTTCCTACACCCAACACCAAGGCACCTACTTGCCTTTCCTCTTTCTTCTCCTGATAGTATGTCTCTATGCAAACATTAGAAACCTAAAATCAGTAATGAATTGTACCTCTTTCTTCTATTAGATTAAAATTTATTATAATAACAGAAAAACATGCATGTTATCTCCCAAGTAGAAACTGCATTTTTATGCTAACAGAAGGCTGGTGATTAGAACTCTCATGGACATCATAACACTAATTAGGCATATTTTTCTAGTAGAAGAGGAAGAGACATATTTTCACCATATGCCTTGCGTGGTTTTGGGGTTTTGGCAAGAATGCACCAGACTTGAGGTGGCCCTGACTGGCATCTTCTTCTTGTCCATGCTGTCATCTTGGTCCTAGCACTACAACAGGGGACAGGCTTCTTCAGGATACTTGCCAAGCTCTGGGACCTTCTACTTCCATTGGTATGTGTGTACACACAGAAGAGAATGTGTGATTAAACTGTTTTCCACCCTCCCTTCAAGATCCTCACCGAGTACAGAATTTTTGTCCACTGTGTGCCAGATGCCACTCTGGGTATCAGAGATATGTCTTAACTGAGGTGAGGAACTGAGCCACATGAATTGCTGAAGAAAGAGCACTCTGGGAAGAGGAAACCACCAATACAAAAGCCTTGAAGTGGGAATGCGTTTGGCAATCTGGAGATAGTGAAGGGGACATAGTGACTACAATAGAATTAAATGGGGAAAAAGTACACAATGAACTCATAAAGTCCACACGTGCTGCTAAGACAAAAGACCCCAAACTGGGTCATTTAGAAAGAACAGAAACCCATTGCTCACAATTCTGGAGACTGAAAAGTCCAAGATCAAGGCATCCACAAATCTGGTGTCTTGCGAGAGCCTGACCTTTGCTTCCAGCATGGCTCTTTGAATGCTGCATCCTCTAGAAGGAACGATTTAACATGTCTTCAGGGGGTGGGAGGGACAGAAGAGGCAAACCTTCAAACCCTTTCAAAAGGCACTAATAAATTCATGGGGGCTCTCCCTAATCACCACCTGAAGGGCCCATTTCTTAATATTGTTGCATTAGGCATTAGGTTTTATTAAAACTTTGGAGGGAACATAAACATTCAAACCATAACGGGAAGGAGGAAGGGACTGAAGCATGAAGGCATTTGTAGATCCTGGAAAGGACTGAGGTTTTATTCTGCATGGCCATTGAATTTTGAGGATGGGAAAGATGTGCTATGGCATGAGTTTTTAAAGGTTTGGTCTGGCTTCTGGCTGTGTGTGCGTGAGGCGTGTAGTGGAAGATGGGGAAGAGAAGTAAGGGTGGAAATGGGCTCCTCATCAGGAAACCATTACCAGAATCCAGATGTTGATGATTTGGGTCAGGGTGGTAACTATGGGGATGACAAGAGATGCCAGATTCAGGATATATTTTCAAAGTAGAGTTGACAGAAGTTACTTTTGAGTGGAATGTGAGGTGGAGAAAGTACAGAGTCAAGGATGACTTTCAGATTTGCACCCTCGCATATCCTCTCCACCAACCATTGTTTTCCAACAGCTACTGAGGCAACAAGCTACAGGGGGTGCAGCCTGAAGCACCTTGGCCTCAGCTGCACCTTGCATGTCTTGCCTCCTGCCCGAGAGCGTCTCAGCCCCTCCATGGCACTCTCACCCATTCATTTATGCAGATTCGTGAGCAAGCCTGGAAGCTCCAGAAAGTTAATGCCTTAGGGGCAAACTTTGACCGACAAAGGTTTGGGAGCATATGGATAATTCAGAGATTCCATTTGCCCGGCTCTTTAAAGGGTGACCACTGGAACTGCCGCCCTAGGCACCCACACTAGTAACTAGCTTAGTCTTGCTTCCTTGAACTGGATTTTCCTCTTTCCATTTTCTTCTTCCCATGTTCTACTGTTCCCTAGGCCTCCTCCCCAAATAAAAACAAACTGCTTAAACACCAAGAATCAGCTTGGGTATATGAAAAGTTGAGTTGCTTATTAGCTCTCCATGTGGCAATGGCAAGGAAGTAATAAAATATACCTGAGTCTGGGATTCAGAACACAATATGCCAAAAAGATTAGGCTCCTTGTCCTCAAGGCCATTCTATTAGGGTATGGCACCCACTTTCTCAGGCTCCGCCAATATAACATCTCTCCATCTCCCATGATCCTCTTGACGGTTGATTCCTTCTTGGCCCTTAAGAGGAGCTAAGGAGGATGCAATGAACAGTAGAAGGCGATAATAGGAGACTTCCCTGCCTTGTGATGATCAGAGGAGCGGCCACACCAGCAGGAAGGCTTGTTGTAGGTCAGCATGGCCTTTCACTAAGATCCCCCATGAGCTTTCAGGGAAGGAGAAAGAACAGTGGGATGGGAGCCAGTTATGGAAGGAAAGGCAGAGAGAACCAGCAGCAGCTCTGTACCCAGGGGGCCTTGCAGCCCCTCTGACAGCCCTGACCATGCCCCCAGACTGAGCGTGGATTTCCAAGACAGTGCACAGACAGGACACAGCTTTTGTTTTCATCTCTATTTAATTTGCTTAAATGAAAATGGCAATTACTGAGCAGTTACATATCCCCATGGCTTCAGGGATGTTGTCCCTGTTTCTTTTGTTATCCCCATTTGGAAAATTCACCCATAAAAGCACTAGATTTGCCCGCATTGTATGTGGAAATCTGCAATGTCATCCTTTGTGCAAGAGATAAAAAAT
Organism: Aplodontia rufa; assembly: GCA_004027875.1. Taxonomy (NCBI): domain Eukaryota; kingdom Metazoa; phylum Chordata; class Mammalia; order Rodentia; family Aplodontiidae; genus Aplodontia; species Aplodontia rufa. The sequence continues at coordinate 38,500 of PVKS010015048.1, read as the reverse complement.
CACCCTGGGGTACCAATTTTAATAAGGCTTAATTAGACCAATTTGTAGTAAGCTGAGGTTTCCATTCTGCAATTTGAAAAGCAGCTTGAACTGTTTCGCTATATTTTTATGTTCAGAAATTTCTGTGTGTCATACAAAAGGTCAAGTGGAACATAAAATCCTATCCAAAAGACTCCTGAAGGAATAGTGAATTCTGCTGTCATTGTGTATGTGAGAGAGACTTTGCTTTGCTTAAGCATGCCCATATTGATCCTAAAAGGATGAAAAGGGTGATCTTGGGAAGCCAGAATAATTCAGATCCTCTCATTTAGTCCAGCCACCCAACAAGATGCAGAAGGGCACAAAGAATTGGCCACTTCCTGTGCAGTCCTTGCTAGTAGCTCATGACTCTCTGTCCTGTAGAGTTTTAAAATGATTTCAGAGTCCTCAACAGAGAAGACAAACAGTAAGTAAAAGTCATATGGAGTCAACATAAGTAATAAGTCATCTTGCCAGGAATGACAAATACATTTTATGGAATATGCTAGCTTTCTGTCATCATAACAAAATGCCTGAGATAATCAACTTAAAAAGATAAAAGTTTATTTTGGATCACAGTTTGGGAGGTTCCAGTCTATTATCAGTTGACCCTTTGGTTTGGGCTTGTGGCAAAACAGCACTTACAGTAGGAGTATATGATAGAACAACCCAATCACCAGTCAAAGAGAGAAAGAAGCAGGGCTAGGGTCCCCCAGTTGACCTTTGGGGACATATTTCCAGTTACCTAAAGACTTCCCACTAGCCCCACCACTTCAATGTTTTACCACTCTGGGGACCAAGTCTTGAACACATAGGTCTTTGGGAGACAGTCAAGATCCAAACTGTAGTGTGTATCATCATCTAACTAGAAAACTGTTTGCTTGAATTATATTACCTTTAAGATGTGCAGCAAACTTGATGTCACCAAGTTGCCCTTTGATGCCACATTTCTAAAATTTCATTCAGGGCCATTAGAAGGAAAACCGTTACATATCTTTCTCCAGTGTATTTCTGACACCAGAAATTCTAGACATTCTAACGAAAATAGAAGAAATGTTCTATAACCCGAAGAGGTTTCAAAGAGCCTGTGATAAACAGAGCCAGACTATGCGGCCCGCTAGGTAGTATCGACATTGCTGGAAGCGATTAAAGGCCCACCTGCCCGATAAATATTTCCACTTCTGATCTGATACAATGCCTAAATGCCTACATTAGACCGGGCCATCGGTTGAAGATGTTAAATGCCAGAAAACCCTCAAATACTGGAAAATTTTTTAAAAAATCAGTGCTTATATTGGTAATTCTTAGACATCCAAATAGCCCAGAAAAGATTGTTAGCAAATTGACTCTTGAGAGAGGAGAATCTAGGTCAGCTTCATTTTTTCAAAGTGCCAACAAAGAACTAGAGCATAAAATGCCACCAGGAGGGCAGATCAGTTTGGAACAGGATGGCAGAAGTGGTGGGAAAAAGCAGGGCAACTCCACTTGAAAGAAGAGGGACGGAAGAGACAACACTGAAAGGTGCAGTAAAGGTCCAATTAGAAAGCATCCATTATAGCTGATGCGACAAAATTGTTCTTATTCCTGTTGGAAAATTTCAGGAAGGTACACTGTGACTGTTTCTTCTAGTTGGAGTTTTTTCATCAACCCTGAATGCTCTGTCCTAGCTGCTGATCCCTTCTGCTAGAAATGCTAAGGGCCTGTGGTCTGTGAGGGAAGCGATTCCCCCTCTCTACCAGGGGCCTCACTCTCTGCACAGAAAAATGAGGCCTACCCTACAGGCTCACCGGACACCAGTAGGAAGTGCTCCCCAAGCATGTATGCACAATGCCCTGGCCTGTGGCAGCCTGCCTGGAGCACCTGTTCGCTGTCCAAAGTGCAGGCATCGAGGGGAACCTGGCCCACACACTCTCCAACGTCCATCCAGCCAATCACTACAGTAAGAAAGCTAGACCAGCTGGAAGCTTGCCTCTACTCCCAACAGACTAGCCATCTGGATGACAATACCAGTTTTGATAAAGCACAGAGGCTGCTTTTTAGATACGGGGACCCTATCTGCATGTGTCATAAAAGGCACAATCCTGCAAACAATGTGGGTCACGCCAAGTGGTTCATAGGAAGAGTCTCTGGACTGGATTTTACTTCCCTGATTATTTGAAAGCAATGTAGATAAAACAACATCTGCACAGCGCCTGCACAAGGTAGCCCCTCTCACACTGCAAAGCCAAAATATCTACATGACTGTATCTGCTCTACCTTTTCTATGTGTCTCATGGCATCCCCTGTCTCCCATTGGTCCTCTTGTTCCATAATGAAATGAATGGTGAGTTTAAGCTTGGAGGAACAGAAACAAATGAGGCTGCATGCATTAGAAATATAAAGATACTAAATGCTAAGCTGTATGAGATAAATAATATGCATATATACATTATTTAGGCAAACATTTCAATACACTCGCTCTCACAAAACAGTATAAAGAAGTTAACCATATGAATAATAAATCATGGAACCAATTTTAAGGAAAATAAATTTTGTTTAGGAAATTGCATTCAAAATGCATGCCCTTGGAATCAAATGGATATGAAAAATTCAACATTCAATAACTTGGATAGAACTCAAATATGATGAAATGTAAAATTCTCCAAATTTGAAAATAATTTTTATTTTACCCAAATTTGGAAGAATAAAAACATTGAAATGTGGATAGCATATTGTTCTTTGACATTTTTACAGTCTTCTCCAAAAGTAAACCCAAAGGAAATAAATAACAATTTCAGAGAGGGTTGTTATGGAAAAAGTCATCCCTCTTTTGTTGCTTTCTTCATCCTCAAAAAGCAGAAGCCAATAGCTTTACTCTGGCCCTCTGGAGAAGTCCAGGCACAGCAACACCTCCCAGCTTGGTTGGACATTCCTATTCCATGGGTCCTTGGGGAGGATTTTCTATCCACCATCTTGATTTTCCTAAAAAAAAAAAAGCATTCCCAGCATTCTATGGCCCAAACCAATGGAAAGCAAAGAAAAGACAAAGCCCTTTCCTTTGAATTACAGGTGCTCTCAACAGACAAGCCAGATCTGGTTTGGGATCTGACTGCTGTGGCTACCATGTTCATGCACCAATGGAAAGATTCTTCCCAGTGCATCTCAGAAAATCAGAGCCAAGATAGTTGTGTGCACCATCATGGAAGTGAAATAGCTCAGGCTGAGCTACTCTATGAAAACAAATATTCCCAAATATCCACGCATAAAACATGTAGACAGAAATGCAGCTCTGGGATACGGATATAGTACTTTCCTCACATGCACAAGGGCCTGGATTCAGAATCCTGAACTGGGGAGAGGAGAAAAAAAAAAGAATGGAGGATCTTTTCAGTGTGGTCTGTCCTACATCCTCCCTAAGGTTTCAGGGGTATGTTTTGAGTGGCAGATACTGTGAATAAACCTGTCTTTTAATCTACTCTCCTCCTCCCAGCTTTCTTTCTTCTTCTTTTTTCTTTAATCACAGTCAGCTTGTTCTGAGAACAAGTGAAGTGAGCAAAAAAGGTTAGTAAGAGAGTCCCCCTGGTCTGACTGTCTGCAAGAGTTTGCAGAATGGGAATTCACAGTGTGGAGAGGATCCTTTGAATTGCCTTCTTCACAGAAGTGTTTGCAGGATCGGGCAGGAACCCATCACAGGATAGGTTCACATCACCACACAGCCTGCTTGGCACAGGGAGGGACATTATTGGCCAGCCTACTGCTTCTGCCTACTCCCTTAATACCCATTTAAACACCTGAGCCAGAATGAGCTGTTCAGGATTCAATTCTTTAAATTACATATAGTAATGTAGTGGAAATGACAATGTAACAAATGATATTTATACTCTTGGAGCCAAAATGAAACTTTTTCATGACTGTGAACATTTCCTAAAGCTCCAAATTTTGCTCCCCAATGACCTGCCAGGAGAGTTACTTAATAAGCCAAGTTCCAGTGAGAGGAAGCAGAAAGCAGCTTATGCAAGCTTTTAGGGCTCACGCTGGGTTATGAAACAAAGTGGCTAGAAAATTATAGAATTACTGGACAGAACTTTGGGTGGAGCTACAGTTCCAGGTCTTTTACCCACAGGTGTGACCAGAGCTGATGACACGAATAGGAACAGCTGTTTGGACCCTAAGAATCCATCATTCATCAGCCCATAGCTGAGCATATCAATGAAAGCAACAGTGAGATGTATGTACTTTGGCTCAGTTCTGTCCATACGCGGTGTTACAGGGTCTGCATGGTACTCCATACCACACATGGAACATGGAAGTTTGGAAGGAACACTCATTGGAGGCATCTCCATTTTCCTTCCTAGATGCTCCAAAGACAGATCAAGGAAACTGAACACCCCTCTGGTACAGGAGCCAAGGAGGCTTATAACAAAATGCCTCAATCACTACTGGTGTTTAGTGCACTAGAAATCAAGGGAAGTTTGCAAAGACCTCTCACAGTGTGTGAGTTGCACTGCTACAGCTCAAAACTTCTGTTATACCCAGCAATATTGAAAGCCCACTGCTCCCTGCACATCTGTGCTGACTGCCAGACTCCTTTCCTATCCTTATAGGTACCTGTGCCTTAAATGCCCAAGCTGCTCCTTCCCTGCAACACCCAACACACACACACACACACACACACACACACACACACACACACACCTCTTTGCTTAGGTAAAGTCCATTTAGGCTACTGAAATTCATCTAAGTAGTCATTTTCTCTGGTGAACCTTCCTTAACACACTCCTAAACAGAAACCCTCAAAATGGGCTTCCTGGGGCTCCCATGGCCAGCTAGGTATCCTCTGGTTTACCATAGGTCATTCTTCTTGGAGCATGATGATCTCAGGAAGGGAACTTGTGTTAATCCAACCAACATTCAGGATGATTGTTGAAATAAACATAGCTTACTGAGAAACCTTCTGATTGACAGTAGATATTGCTGTCAATCTGCTCCCCATCAGGCTCCTACATGGAGGATTGACACCACCCCCACTCAGTCACTCTAGCAGAGACTCACCTATCCCCTACATAATCTTTCACAAAGTTCTTTCCTTTCTATCTCCTTCCTCCTAGTTGTGGCGGCCTCTGAGATAGTGCAGGTGAGAGATGATAAGCTCTTTTTGACTGAAAATTCCATCTCCATTCCTGCCAGCAATCTCATCTTGCTAAGGCAAGGTCTGGTCACATCACTCATTGCTTACACCTTCCATAGTAGATCTGCCCTAGAGCAGACCTTCCCGTCTAGTGCCTCAGCCCCTGAGAAGATGGGTGGGGAATGAATGACAGGGATGTTGTCACTCCTTCCATTCTTGGGGCAGATGGATGTGCCTCTAGCCGTCTGTTTAACCAAGCTCCCTGACAGACGTGGCTTTTTGAATTAACCATGACATCAAAAGCTATGGGAAGTACTGCCCTAAAGAACAAAACCCAGACTCCTTAGCATGACTGAGAGGTCCTCCAAGACCCCAGCTAACTGATACCCTTTCTGGCCACATCTCACATACCCTCCCGTTCATGTACAGTGCAGCTACAGAGCAGTTCACAACCTCAGCACTTTGATCTCACTATGCCTGGAATGCCCTTCCCACATTTCAAGACTCATCTCTAAATATAAATCCCCCGTCCTTCTCCCCCACATTCACCTTTCCAAAGCTAGCTTGCTCAAAATTAATCTGAAAGAAAACCACAAAAAGATGGCTCTCATGCATGGTTTAATTGAATCCAATGTAGAAACATGACTCTAAAGCCAGAAAGATCTCCTTACAGGAATGAATGAGTGGATTCCTAATTCATGGTTAGCATAATCATCAGCATTAGTTTATTTTCCATGTTTATTCCTTCTTGACCACATGAGCACTGTCATTTTTTCAGAACTAAAACCCTGGTTCCCAAAAATGCCTGTTGTCAGGATTTAGAACTGAAATCTATTTTTGCTTGCTCCTGAGAGTTCTGTTTGGAGGAGAGAGCTAAGTAAAATATCTTGGCGCCTGTCCCCCTCGGCAGCCTCCTTCTCTCACACCAAGTACTTCCCAGTGCACATCCTGATACTTGTCAGATCCAGATGAATGTGAGTGACAAAGAGTGGCAAAGGGAACAGGGAGTCAACAAGGCTCAAACACAACGCATTCCACGTGGAGTCCTTGTGATCATGAGACCGAGTGTTCACTATGTTGTTTATTTATTCAAGAAAAATTTACTGATGCCCTGCCAGATTATTATTCTTAATTAGAGTAGTGTTTTCATGGGTGTTTGCAACATTGCTACCTTCTATCCCTTTTTTTATTTCTGAAATATTTCATAATGAAAATGAGATTTCCCATCATAATGATTTGTTTATGTTTAACGAAAACCAGGGGAAGAGTCAATCCACGGTCTTTCTCATTCTTTTTGGGTGGTGTCCTCTCCAGGGCTGCTGCTCAGCTGCTCAGGAAACAGTAGTTTAGGAGCAGGCCAGACCTCTTATTGGAAGAGTTGGTGATTCTCAATCTGCCTCTGTTTAATGAAAATTGCTATCTTCAAGGTCAGTGAGGCATTTTTCTTGCTAGTTCAAAACTTTAGGTCAGAATGCTCAAGCATTCCTACTTTTGCAAGTAATGGGGAAAAAATTTACTTATGCTGAATGCCAATTAGAATACTAATTGTGCCAGCACTTCATCAAGGGTGTTTGTTTTTCATCAAATTCAATATTTACAGCTAATATCATGATCAGAGTAGGGATTCTATGCACGCCCAGCAATATTAACCTTTGTTTTAAGTCTATGTATACCATGAAGTCAACCTAAATGCCAACCAGGTTTATGCACATGAAGGGCAGAAGTAGAACATTTTTATTTCAAGTCATCTCATTCTACAGGAGTTTGATTTTGCTAACATCCCGAATGAACAAAGCAGGTCCACTATCATTGAAGTAGTTGATGGCTCTCTACTGTGATCAGCCCTCAGACAGTCATTGCTTAACTACAGCCAAGGGCCCCAAACAGACTATGTAGACGACCACTCAACAGATGCCCTCAGCACCCCCCATCAGTCAGTAGCTGGTTTGGATTAGCAGGTCAAAAAGTCCTCTGTCCTCTCTAACTTCTCTTTCTTCTTGGATTAATAATTTAAAAAAAAACACACAGAGGTTAAGCTATCTCCAGGATAAGGCATGTCACACAAGCTTATAGTTAAGCCACCCAAAATGATGGAATTGGTCCACCCAGAAGAGCCTTCACCATTGATTTGCCTAGTTGGCCATGATTAAAGTGTTGGGAAAGAGGCTGGTTAACCTTATTGGATAGAGTTACTTGGTCTACAGATGAATCATGAGCAATAAATAACCATCGGCAATTTTCCCTTCTGTGTCATTTTCCTTCTGCAGCTCTCCTTCAACGAGTAGAAATCAGAATGAACTAGAAAGTGTTTTATAACCAACCTGCTCCTTTTACATAAGGTAGAAACTACCCAGGAGAGCTCAACTGATTTGCCCTATCTCTCCTTTCAGAGAAAAGTGGTGAATAAATGAGATTACAAGTGTGAAAGTGTTTGCAATTCTTAATTGACTCTGACCTAGTGCTACTAGGTCACTAGTAGCCAGGAAGAAAGTGGGTGTCTAGTCTCCTGATTCTCAACCCTGCCCACTATACCACACAGCCCCTTTATTTTACAGATATGCAAAAGTGTGGCCCAAATGTTTCAACAAAGTGCATACGGTCACAATCCATATGTGAAGTCCAGAACATCTAAATCAAAGTTCTCTTTTCAAGCGCAGCATGGAAGCAAGGACCTGGCTACCTTGGGCCCCAGATGGTGGAGTAGTTAGAACCTGAGCACATCAATGATAAAACCAAATGTCCAAGTGCCACAGCCAATCACTATTACACTAGGTACTTTATTCAGTCTACTGAAACAATTAGAAATGTTCAAAAACATTCAAATTAATCCTTAGCTCTTGTGAATATATATAATAAGTGACAAGTGAGGATAAATGATAACAACCAAAAACCTGAGTGTTTTCTATTATTAACTAATAATAATCTATAAAAATAAGCTAGCATGGGGTGCACATATTACATATAAATAAAAATATTAAAAATGGACTAACCTGAAGTTGATATAGCTAATTTATAAAGCATAATACAGGACATCTTGAAGGAGAAAGCACATTGGTTTAAATTTTAAGCCCTTTATTTACTATAATGCAGAAGATTTTAGTTTTAGACATCAGTGGGTTTTGTTTTTATTGACATTTTCACTTATTCAACTGAAAACAAAACTCAGAAAAATCACATGGTGACTGGTAGTACTGTATCAGTAAATTAGAGCATGTATATAGACCATTCTTGCTTTGGAGTGATGTTAAATAAACTGATCAATAAATCCCTTTTCTTGTCTAATAATTATGTCATATTAACGGTTACCAAATAACACTGGACAGGAATCCTTTAGAAATAGTCAAAGGCTTTCATTTTATACATGGTTTAGCCACAAAATGTAGGTGGCCTATATCTACTGACTGAATTTGCCCTTACTAAATTGCTCTGAGAGTCCGGGAAATGGATATTCTTCACGGGTTGTGCAACAATTTCTCTAAATATCTTCTCATGCTAAAAAAAATTTAACATGTCATCCAGATACCCCATAATACTCTGTGCATGACATATAGATGATCACATCCATCACACACACATATAATTAGGAGACTCAAGAAATACACAAAGATGGTAAGAAATGACTTGATTCTTGGTTACTCCCTAGTGACAAATATTTATTTCCTGTAAACTAGCCAGTTTTGGAAACAATATCAGACCATGACCATAAAAAGCCTCAAAGCCCACCCCTTGCTTTGCATGCACCATTAGGGCCTGTCACCAGTCTCGTGCCATCTCTCTCAGGCATACATTCCTTTCATTGGAAACATGAAACGCCCCCAGATAAATGTGCCCTTCTCCAAAGAAACACATTTCCCACTCAATTATAAATCCTGAATCAAAGTTAAAATTAATACAGGCAGGCAATTGATGGTTCTTAGAAAATGACTTTAAAAATGACAAATGTATGAGATGTTGAAGCCATCCAATAAGTCTGCATGCCACCTAATTAAATTAAAAGCACCTGGCGTATTTATACAATGTATTCAATGACTCACAGATCAAGATCCTAGAAACAATACATGTCTTATAGCAAAAAATATACATATAATAATCCACCTATAGTTTATATAAATGATGAAATGTTTTTGAATATATCTATATATCTATATATATACACATATATACTCTGTGTGTTTTTGCAGAATCAGGCACACAAATACTGCAGTCCTTCATTGGCTCTTCTACCTCAGTGTCAAGGACACCAGATTTCAAAGTCTTAAGGACTAGAACAAAGGTCACCGCTGAGGACAAAGAACTGGCTTGATGCACCTTCCCTTGTGTAGGACCAAGTTTGCTGGACAGTGGCAACCTGCAACACACGGCTTATTGCATGGACCAATCTCATTCCAGTTGTCACAGGTTTTGACACATCCTGGGCCACAGGTATCATACACAGCACCGTGCTTACACTGAGTGGCTGGAAAAGAGGAAACAAAGGTAAGATTTGGAGAAATGACCATGTTCACTCACTCTTACCTGAAGCTACTCCTGGCAATGCACACACCTGTCCACCACACAGGGTTAGGTTTGCATTTTAACAACGGAACAATAAGAAGCTAATATTCCTCAAACACCCTGGGAATCACCTGCATCTATAAAAACAACCCCAAAGATTTACCTCCTGGGTCAACAAACTTCAAAATAAAAAAAAAATAATAATAATAAAAGTTTTACATTTTTAAGAACGACAAACTATAAGTCTGTAAGGCTATATGAAAATGTATAAGGTTATTTAATTCTTGCAAATACCATGAAAAATGAACCTCCAATAGTCTCTCCAGCTAGTCTGCTGAGATGAATAAAAATACTTTGTGCAACTACATCAATATTCAAATATATGGTATTACACAGGGGGAAAAATGCCTACCAAGGATATTGGAAATGTGTGACATATTTTAATCAAAGTGATCATGTGTGGAATGAGTCAATTTCAGGCAAGCTAGAGCAGAAGTGGGATAATACCAAATAGAGACAAATCAGATGTGTGACCGCAGCAAGGGCAGCAGCTGGCTGCCTGGGCCGGGGAATATAAAAATGATGACGATGACACAGACAAGTCATAGCCAATTTACTATCTTTGTGAACTCAGAGCTGAAACAATTTCAACCATATTCTGAGAGGTCCCAGAAATTCACGAATAGAATTGTCAGAAAACAATAATGCAAACGTTCTGGAAGTTTCTGACATATAGATGTTTCCACCTCAGTTAGTTCCAGAGACAATCAAGGGGGCTGCCCCTCATTCTCAACAACAGGAATTTTGACACATGTAGGAATTTAGAGTGGAGACTCTCCAAGAACACCAGCAGCAATCCAATCTTCATTTGAAGTTGCTCCAAATAAAAGTAATAACAAGGATAGATTGTCATCAGCTTAAATGTCTCCATTGTTGTTTATGTAGTTCTTAGAAAAATTCCTGGCAAAGATTCATGGAGCTATAAATTTATAAATAGAATTGATTTCCAAGCAAATGAGCCTGGAAATTATATGCTTAGAGTTACCACAAAACATTGGTATTTGATCATTTTTAACTAACAGAAAGTTAAAAAGAGCTATAAAATAAATTCTATGAAGGCTACTCAGATATCCATTATACTAGTTAAAACCAAATGAGAAAAGAGTCCTTCTAGCCAAAGAGTATTCAATTACCTCTCACATATTTTTACTTATTATTAGAAAATGAAGCTGTAAAAAATAGAATTTTGAGAAACACTTGAATGGAACCAATTTTAAAATATTTGACTCTATAGTTAATGTTTCTCTCTACAGATGAATATTAAACACTGGCGTATTTATTTATCACTACCACAACTGTTATCTAAACCGCTGACTTTTTCTAAGCATCTGTTCTGAAAGAAACTTTTGTACAATATTCTTTGGAAATAGAGATTAATGACATGAGCATCTGCCTGATACAACAACAGAGGGTTGAGCGGTTGGTAGCTAATTGCAGTCAACCATACGGAAACTTCAAACGGGACCTTATTGATTCCTACGTCTGACTTACTCTCTCAACTTTTTGAGCTACTTTTTTGTTTGTCTGTTAGTTCATTTGTTTTTTTTTTTTTTTTTCTTTTTGCCTTCCTATCCAAAAAGAAGAAAAAGAAAAACAGAAATTAAGGACTCCCAAATCCCGTACCCATTTTCTCTATTTTTTCTCCTTTATACAATTATTATCCAACAGTATGCTTTCTCTGTCTTCTGACACTAGAATGTAAGCTTGCTCAGGAAGGAGGTTCTGTCTGGTCTATCGCTACATCTCTAGCACCTAGAAGGCATTAAGTACAAAGGCCAGAAATAAATACCTGTTAATAAAATGAATGAGACATGAAAATGTCACAAAAGGGAGGGGCCTGGGCATTTTCCACTGGCCCCTGTGGATCCACTCTCTGCCCTCTTTGTCCAGCTCAGTACTGTGATCATCCTGACCTCTGTGAATGACACCAGTGTCCCGCCTTGTGGATCGAGTGAGGCAAGAGCTGCCTCTTCTCACTGTCCTTCTGAGGTTACCATGAGCTACTGCTCCTAATGAGTAGCCCTCTCCAAGGACTCTGTCCCCAACTTCCAATAGCTAACTCCTCTCTAGCCTTTTTAGACCCAGGAGTGATCAAAGATGCTCTGTTATAAAACCAGACCATTAGACTTTTCCTGTACCCTATTCATATCTTTTAAAGTCCTTATCTATTAAGCATACCTCAATTAGTCAAATTGAGGTGCCTGAATCCTAACTAATATAATGGATAAGTAAAGAACTACTATTATTCCTTAGAACTACATTCCTTCTCGTACTTTCAGTTTTTCACAATTTAATTTCATTCCCCAGGCTTCTAGGAAACTTCCATACCCCAGGTCCTCCTAAATACCTGTCCTCCACCTTGATCTGGTGCCCTTATCCAGCTTAGTGAATGTTATCACCATTCACCCCACCTTCCACTCTCTGACTCAGTTTCTAACCAGTTCTCCAGCCCTACTGTATAGATGGGATGTCCTTTGACTATCGAGTCCGAGCACCCATTGCCTACCTCCATCATTTACAAGGAGATACTGTAATTATCAGTTTCATTCATAATGTGTTTCTCTCTCTCTCTCTCTACACACACACACACACACACACACACACACACACACACACAGGTCCCTGGAGAGAAAACCGCTCTATTTTTTACTTTCAGCAGTAACATAATATTCTCAAAGAACTGTTGTGTGACTGAACGGATGGATAAAAGGACACATGCATGGGTGGATCAACATTATTCTTCCTTTAAATCTCTCAATTTATGCTTCCATGATAATCTTCTGACTTTTCACTGACCCTTTCAAAGTTATTCTATTCTTCTCTTTTTTAGTGATCGTTATGACTTGGATGAGGCCCAAAGCTCCTGCGTTAACACAGGAATAGTTGGAGATGAAATGATCAGATCACGAGAGCTGTAACCTAATCAGTCCACCCTAATTTGAATGGACCATTAGGTAGGCAGATGGGGTGTGGCTGGATGAGGTGGGTCACTGGGGACATGCCCTGGAAGGGTGCATCTGACCTGTGGCTCCTTCCCATTTCTCTTTCTGCTTCTCTACCACCTTGAGGTGAGCAGCTTTGCTCTGCCGTGCTCCTGCCAAGAAGGTTCTACCTCACCTTGGGCCTGAGCAAGAGGCAGCCCAACATGGACTGAACCTCTTAAACTGTGAGTCAAAACCATTTTTTTCCTTTTCTAAGTTGTTTTTGTCAGATATTTTGGTCATAGCAACAAAAAGATGATTAACACACTGACCATCGAAATACCCTATGTGTTGCAAATACCTAATAATTTGGAAGCATCCTAGCTGAATATCATATTCACACATAATAATTGTATCTGTGATGTTGTCATGCTTCTGTAGACCAAAGGTGGCCACGGTTGAAAATAAGAATCCCTGGAGAAGGAGTAAGGGAAAGGAGCCAGGGAGAGGGAAAGGGGAGGCAAATGGGTAGTTCTGGAAATGATATTAACCAGGTTATGTTTTGTGTGTGTATATAAATATATCACAATGAATCTCATTATTATGCATAATTATAATGCATCAATAAAAAGTTAATTATAAAAATAAATAATGCATCGTACCAGGGAGCTTCCTGATGCCCAGACCTCACCCCAAACTAATTAAATTAGAACCTCTGAAGGTGACAGGATCAGTTATTAAAAAAGAATACCCCTGCTTTCCTCAGCACTGTGCGCTGGTGATTCTAATATGCCATCGGGATTAACATTGGTCCTACGAAAGCCTTCACATTCGTGCTTCAGTCATTGCAAAAAAAAAGTTCCTTTTTTTTCAAATGAGAGGCCAACTAACATTCCCAAAGAAGCAGGTGGACAACAGAAGCTCCTACTGATTCCCACCATCATCTACTTCACATCCAAGGAGAGCACTCCCCGCATCCCAGAGAACCCATCTTCTTTCAGGGTTGGATTTAATCAAACTACAGAAATGTCTAGAACATACCCTGCTTCTGCCTCTTCGCCTTATTTGCACCCATCCCTGTTTGCCATTCAGATTTTGGGCCCTGTTTCCTCCAGGAACTTTGTCTCTCTGCTTGCACATTAATCTTATCCGTTTTTATTTAACAAAAACTATTTCCTAAAGTATCAGACTTCCCTTCTTGTTCCTTCCACCTCAAACCTTATGGAAAAAAAAATTTACAGTCATGTTCTCCTATTCTTCTGCGATTCATTAACAACGTTGACAACCTGTCTTCCCACCCACCACTTTATTGAAGCAGTTCCCTGCAGTTTTCACCAATGCCCACATCCACTGATATACTGGCAGTTCTTGTTCTCCAGAGACCTCTTTGCAAAACATTTGGTCTTTCTGCCCATTCCTGTTTATGACATTGAACCCTGCTGATTCTTCACTGACTCCTTGAGACTACCTTCTTTCACTTGGGGTTTTGTTTTGTTTTGCCTGGCTTCAAACACCAAAAGTTCAAATTACCTCCTAGACTCTTCCCCTGACATTCTCTTCCCCTTTCATCTCCCTCTGCCCTATTCCAAGTCATTCTCTGGCACACCATCAGAGAGCTCTGGAATCTATTGTCATTAGCTCTAATGCTTTGCCCAATCTAATCATTTTGTCTTAATTTCAAATGTCACCTCCTTCAATGGCTTCTTGCCCTTCTCTCCTCTCTATACCATAATGATTATTCATTTATTTATTTTAGTCATTCAGATGCAATGCGGATGTCATTCTTAATAAGGCTCAGAAGAGTTCCCTGTATCTACTCCTCATTCCCACGTCTCGAGATTTTTGCTCTGAGTCTGCACTGTGATCTAAGTGGCTGTGGGTGTAAAAGGTTCCAGGGGTCACTGTGACAAGAACCACTGAGGCCTGGGATCTTGAGGGCTGGGTCTTTACCTTCTCTAACTCAAAATTCTGGCACAGGGCCAAGCATGGGGGAGTGACTGAATAGACATATATTGAGTGATGATTTAATCTTAATGGCATCTAATCCATCACTCCAGGTCCCGATGTGGATTCCATTTGGCTGGACTTGTGTTCATTTTCCACATCGCTGCTTCCCAAACCCCTTTCAGCTCACCTCACCCCTGAGACACTTTTCTCCCCTTCAGATCTTGCTAGGGTCCCTTCAACTGGGGAAACTTCTCAGCAGAATTTCCTCTTTCCCACTGTGTTCCTGTTTTCTCCCTGACTCTCTTACAAAGAACTCTCCATGTCTGCTCCCTCTGACCCCTCTAGTCTGCTAGCCCTCCCACATAACTTCTTCAGTGACACCTTCTCTTCTTAATACTGAGCACTGATACATCCTCATAGCGTATAGGAACAAAATAAATTATAGAAAATGAAGAACTACTAGAGAAAGAGAAAAAGATCTTTCTTTTTAGTATTCTTCTTCCTCATATAAACACTGACCTCCAGTTCAATCCAAATTAGATCAATAAGCATCAAATAAGTATCTGCCATATGCTAGGCATTCTCTTAAGCCTGGGGGAATTGAATGGGAATCAGGTTTAATCTCTGAACTCCAGTTGTAGGAGCTGAGCTTATAACTGAACAGATGAAAGAGGAATGTAAACAGAATCCTAGTACAATGCAAGATGTATCATAGTAGAGAGTGAGAGTAATGAGAATGATATTAACTCAACATTGAGAGTTGGGTAGGGATCAGGTAACTGGAGAGAACGGATGCCACTCAGGTCAGGCAAGATGAGCAGGAGTTTGTCAGACAATGCAGGAAGAGCTTCCAGGGGAAGAATGTGCTGCATGAGGAGGAGGGAGTGTGGGCAACTTCCATGCAACAGCTGACTCAGGGAGGCGGATTTCCGGCTTGTTGGGTGGGTAGAAACAGAATATCAGGAGGGAGGGTGGTGGGAGAAAAAGGCAGAGAAGTAGGCAGTGGTCAGAGATCATAAATGACTCTACAAGCTTTAGCAAAGGAAAGCCTTGGAAGGATTTTAAGCTGAGTAGTGACATCATCACATTGGCCTTTGATTTGGTACAATCTGTAAATGACTGTATAAAGCTAATAGTGACTTGAGAACCCTTTGGAAACTTTGTGAATTTTATTGTTTTCCAAACTTATGTAAAAGGCAAACACTAAAATTTTAAACACAAATGTGATTGGTTTGCACACATGCCTTTTAAAAGTATTCATTTGGTTAAATTATTATTGCTTTTGTTTTAAATCAGGAACCTGCCGAAGTATTAGGGTGAGCAAGCATTTATTCTCCAGGGGACATTTAAACAGCTACATTAACACATAAAGACATTACATGCTGATCTTATCAATATGTTCAATAAGCATGGTTCTGTGTCCACTGGAACTGAGTTGTTTCTATGTCCTGCTGGGTGCTGAAGGTCACAGTATCCAACTTCATCTCCTGATTTTTACAGGAGGCATCCAGTCAGCCAAACAAAAGCTCAGTGTATATAACTAGGGCAGAGTTGCTACAGGGAAGGAGATAGAATCATCTGGGGGTTGCAGAGACAAAGAAACAGGGAGAAAACGGCTCATGAACCCCAGACCATCCTGTTTTGTGCAGAAGACACAAAACCCGGGTTTCCTAGCACCTTTCCCATGTATAAAATGTATTACTTGGTGTGCAGTGATAATTAGCATTGGCTGTATAGGCAGTGGCAGAAATTCTGCTAAGGACGCAGGAGGTGAGATCATAACAAATTCACAGCAACAGAAGATACCAAGTAACACCTACCAGTGATAAGGAACAAATGAACAGAAATTGATGTGTCACTAAGGTTAATAAAGATCTAGCTACCAAGTATTTGGATTAATTAGTTGTTGTGTGTATAAATACACAAATGAATCTGTATTCATATTTTTCCACAATGTTTTTGCTTTTCTGTTATAAGGATTAAATAATTTTAATGATTAAATGTTGAAGTCCTGATGCGAATCGACTTGGTTTTGATTTCCAGCTTCCTTGCTTTCTTGCTCTTTGACTTTTAGAAAATTACTTATTTATCCAAAGCCTCAATTTCTTTATCAGGAAAATTGGGGTAATATAATGTTAACATAAAGGTTACCATGGGCATGGAATTATGATAAAATGTGATATAACGGGTTAGTAAAGTCCTTAGAGGAAAGGAGGTACTTAGAAAATAACAAATAGTAATATAAATCATTATTATTAAATTTCTATATACCTTCACTACAGCCAATAGCATTGTATTTTATTTAGTGATTCCAAGGCTAAATCAGAGTTCCATTAGTCCTTCCTGACACAGTTAGTGGGCATATGCCACACTGGAAGTGATGATAGTGTTAAAATCCAGGCTAGCCTTTAAATGTCACTTGTTCATTCAGTTTCTTGCCTGGCTGGCATCTTATTTGTTCAACTTCCAAGTTTTTTACTCTGAATAATTTTTCTTCTCTGTCTTAAGTAACCTTAAATGCATGCTTTCATGAATCAGAGAACCTGGAAGCCTAAAACAAGCCAATCATATTCTTAGAGCCTTCAATATTCTAGGTGAATCTCTAATAAATCTACTGAAAGATGCCCTATAAATTTATTTTTCCATGTACCAACTGTCAATCTATGAGATTCCATAATGTGTAAGCGTGTGTGTGTGTGTGTGGGTGTGTGAGTGTGTGTGTGTGTGTGTGTGTGTAGTTGTCCTCCAACTGCACATTGATGGAGTTATACTTCACCCTGATTGCTCCACTAAATTTGAGAGGTAAATGGAACCTTTTAGGGGCCATATTCCCTTTCCATTAAAAAAGCAATTTTAGCTCCAGAGATTCGTCCTTGAGATGAGGATGCTGACGTGAAATGTGTAGTCCTTAAATGCAATGCGTGCACTGAAACGGTACCAAGGATAGCCCTGGGCCGGGAGGAAAGGGTTCATATATCCTGAATCTAACCATAGTACCACCATGCTAATAAAATGAAGAGCGTTCTCTGAGTCCTACCTTATGCCAGGATGCACAGGTGGGTGCTTGTCTCCATTTATTTTATTCTTTTTCTCGTAGGCTCAAGGTAAAGAAGACTCAAAATAAAGTGAGGGAGTTGGAGGATTCCAGATGCCTGGAAGGACCCAATCCCTCATAAACATCATGCCCACATCCTCAACCCAGCACTGAGGGCTTGCTTTCAGCAGCCTCAGCCACAACTTCATGTGAATTACTTTTATCTAAGCAATACTCCTCTGAGAAGGGCAGCACTGAAGGAGAGGAACTCTTGCTGTGGAAGGTGAAGTCTGATGGAAAGATTGGGCTTCGGTTTGTAGACAAAAAAGGAACGTCAAAAGGGATGTCAGAGGGACATCAGAGGCTGTGCAGAAGAAATGGACTGGTGCTGCTGAGGGGCAGCTGAGGAAGCTTCAGGAACCAACACACACCCATCTTTCTCCTGCTACAAAGCCACTCCAGTGGCTAACTCAGTTCTTCCAACTCTGGCTGCAGATCAGAAGCACCTGGGAAGTTTTTAAAGGTCACAAGGCCAAATGAAGCAGGATATCTGTGCATGGTGTCCAGGCCTAGGCTACTGGTGTGTTTTTTTAAGTCCCCAAAGTGACTCCAACTCCAGCTAGGCTGAGACTTACGGGCCTAAGTGGATATGATGTCTCCCACTGTAAACACAGCTGCAAGACAATTCTTCTTTTAACAGATGACCACTCCTGCCTTCCACCGATGAGGACATTCTGGAGCATGCAGAGACATAAGCTGCCTTTTTCTCTAAGATCTGACTTAAGGCTGTTAGTACCAATGTAGAATGCTGAAAACCTCAGTCTCTTCATTCAGAGCAAATTGGACCCTTTAGGAAGAAAAGTTTTCCAACCTTTGAACTAGGTGACAAATATTCAGTCATAGCACCTTCAAACGGAAAGAGCAGCCGCTTCCAGTGGCTGAGCACCTCCTGTGAGCTGGACACTCTTCAAGATGCTTCATGTGCACATCACTAATGCTTGAATCCTTGCATTGGAGAATAAATGCAAAATTCCCAAATATGTCTAGACTCTCCCCTCTCTCCTGGACATGCACTGCCACCATCTTAATCCAAGCTACCATCAGTTTTTCACCAGGACTACTACAACAGTTTCCTGCCTGGTCATCTGCTCTCAAGCTTGTCCCTTTCCAGTCTGTTCTGTACACAGTAGCCAGTGTTATCTTTGAAAAACACAGATACTTGCTTAAAACCCATCAGTGGCTTCCACTTCTACTAGAATAAAAGCTAGACTCCTTTCCGGAACCTGCAAAGCCCAGCTTCTGCTCCCAGTCCACCTCCATTTGCACCACTTTTTCCCTTGCCCTCCAGGCTCAAGCCATTCTGGCTTCTTTCCAGTTGGAGAAAGTGCTATTTTCTTCTACTATATGGCTGTCAAACATGTTTCTTCTGCACTAAATTTTTCCTCTGACTCTCTTAGATGCTTCAGGGTTATGCTGAAACACCCCTGCACTGGCAAGCCTTCTCTCTTCACCCCATCAGAGTTGGTCCCTATCTCTCTCCACTTCTTTTCTATAACTCTATCCTGTTGGTTTCTCTCTTTGTACTCTACCACAATTTTCAAATATTTGCTGTAGAATTATTGTTATTGCTTTTGTCTGGTTCTGCCACAAGAGAGCTTGCACCCCAATGACAGGGACCTCAACACTTATTGTCATCAAACTACCCATGGTGTCTAGCACAATGCTCAGCACTTAGCCACTCTGTAATAAATATTTCTTGGATGAACAAAGCCATCTATTTTAAAGATATGAAATAAGCTAATTAAGTTGCCTAAGGACAAAGAGCAAATAACAAGTATTATGGAAAACTGTCTCTCAGAGAAAAAGGAACATTCTTCTAGGGTATGTATAACAATCCCTTTTTTAAATTACCATGTTTATCCTTGAGACCTTAAATGACTGTAATTGTCCTGAATCTCCTTTGCTCCATGCGTAACCTAAGCCACAGTTATGACTACCCATGTGCTAAGTATAACCAGCTGGTAGGTTGAGGTTGACAGGATGTTGCAACGGTGGAAATCCTTAAATTGTTAAAATGTGCTTGTCACGAAGCATTTCTCTTAAGTGTTGTCTACCATTCCCAGTGGGAAGCCCCTGTTTTACCAAGTTGCAATCCAGTTAGGCCACCACTGGGATTTCCCTTTGGCCAAGGAAAGGTTATGGCCATTCACGTCAGCACCTGCAGGTCTCCTATGTTGCCATCTTGGGCACTGTAGTGAACTTTTGATGGATATAGCTCCAGGACTTTCTTACCTGCACAGTTCTGCTGAGGCTCCCAGTGGACTTTGATGCCTTCTCTCTGGCAGGCCCTGGTATATGCCAGAAATGATTCACAGTAACAGTTTTTATGCACTGGACATTCACACATGTCTGTCACACAGGATCTGTAGGAAGCAATGGAGAGAAGAGATATTCAAAAATATCAAATCATCAGAAAACTGAAATGTGACTTGCAGAAAGTATTAGATGGATGGGCAGAAAAATCTGGCCATTATAGGTTGTTATTTTTGGTTGAAAACCTAAAAAACATTATTAAATATTCTGAATGTGGCCTTAAAGTGGGATACCTCTGAGTATTGTGATCTTTGTTTTCCTTTCTTCTAGATCAGAACTGAGAACTTGCTGCAACGAGTAACGTTCTATGACCTCTACTGTCTGAAGAAGTAGCCACTATTCATACTTAGTTATTGAGTACTTTGCATGTGGTCAGTACAACTGGGAGTTGAATTTCTAATTTGATTTAATTTTAATTAACTTAGTCACATGCACCTAGTAACTGCCCCATCGGAGAGGAAGCTCCTGGAATAGCATTGCCATTCAAAAAGCCATTAGTAGCACTGATATAAAGATGGTCATACTGCGGTATTACCCAGGACAATCTGAAGAAAGGATAAAATACCATGGTTTCATGAAAAGGTACAATTAGAATTCACTTTTGCAACATCTTATAATCCTAGTCTTTCAGGGAACACTAAATCTTTGTACTTCAGGATGTAGCAAGCATTTCAGGTACCTAATTAGACCGAGCGATATAGAGAGTTCAATCAAGGTCTCCATACCTTATGTTTAAATATGGAAATAATGGATCAAGACATAAATTGAACCAAAATGTATTTAAATGCTAACAAATTTTCCCACATATTGACTACAGAGACATAGCAATGATCTTACACTGGTATATGATATTACAGGTTGTAAAAGGTGTGCCACTCCAGCCTGTCACTGAGGGTAAACAAGGCATAGTGTGGTCACTGCTTTGTGAAACAGAAAGGAGCCACTTAAGAAGTGAATGGATGGGCCCAAAGTCACACTTGTAAGAAGCAAAGAGCAAATCAAATTACATTTAGTCCCTTTAAGAGCAGTGCTCTTTTTATTATACCATATTACAATTCTCTTCGTCATTTTTGGGCAAACCTACCACCTAACAATTTTGAATTACCATTTTTTCAAGAAACCCCAAGATTGTTTCAATTAAACTGTCCTCATTTATTTCATATACTTTTTCAGCAAACTCTTATAGAATCAGTTTCAAAGCTGAACACAGAAAAAAAAACCAATTTTCATGATTATAAGCAGCATAGGTGATCTTGAAAAATGATCAGAACAAAAGTCATCCAATATCAGGGCTGGAGCGGTGGCTCAGCGGCTACGGCGCTTTCCTTGCATGCGCAAATACACGAGTTCAAACCCCAGCACCACGTACTGAAAAACTGAATAAAGCTGATACTCTCTTTCTCTATCTCTCTCTCTCACTGTCCCTCTCTCTTTAAAAAAAAAAAAAAGTCATCCAATATCAACATGTCAATATTTTTTCTTGGTATAGGACATGTGTGCCCACCTGATTGTAGAGAGTAGTCAGCTAGCCCTGTGTAGTAGTCATATCTGTTCTGAATAAGACTCAAACAGCAGAAAGTGTATGCAAGGATCAATAGTCATTCATTGCATGCACAAAATTATCACCTCCTGACACTCTTGGCACAGACTTGGGAAGCAGGAACTAACAAAGACAAAGGAGGAACAGAACTGAATTCTAAAGAGCCTATTCCAGGGCTGGGGATACAGTTCAGGGGTACAGTGTTTGCCTCCTGTGTTTGATCCCCAGAACACACACACACACACACACACACACACACACAGAGACACACACGAAGACCTATTCCATTGCACTAAGTGATGAGTTACTCACCAGCAGAGAAATTGGACTCTTTCTTCTCTATAATAATGAAGGTCGTGTCTTACTACTTTTTCCCACTCATTGCAGAAATCCTATCATCTAGCCAGTGTGTTCACGCACTACACACACAGGGCTGTCTTTGCATTTGGTGGACTCTCCAAATTTCCAAGGAAAAGCCAAATAAAGCTTGTCCTTAAAATGGCCTCCAAACATCCACAAACAAAGTCTCGTGGATACCATTTCCTTTGCTGCTTCCATTTTGACTTTAGAACAAACCACACCCATCATTTTCATGCTCAGACTTCACAACAGAATTTTTGGCCGTCCAAGGTTCTCACTTCTAACCCCGTTCCTACTTCACTACCCTTAGACTTTGTGCCCACCATCTATCCTGGCTCACAGGGTGAGTCTCCTTCCCATGTACACAATTCCTACTGACGGATGTGGCTGGAATGACATCTGATGGGCCTGGTGAATGAGGCAGTTCTATGGAAAAGGGCTGGAAATGGGAAGAAATGCATCCCCCAGTTTGAAGAAAGGTCTACTATGATTCTGAAAAATTTCATGAATAGTAATAAATTAAATTTATTTGGGTAAAAGGATTGTTAGTGAATGTTTTCCCCTCTTTATTCTTGATTTCTACTACTTGTCCTATAAAAATATTTTTTGATTTAAAGTAAATTATGGACAACTAGATTCAATCCATTGAAACTGCTGAGAGGAAATGTTATAAGTACATATTTAATAATCACTGTGTATAAGTACTCTACCCCACTGACAGATATAATTAATAATATGCCCACCCTTGAAAACTAATGAAGATTTCAGCTTTTCATGTGATTAAGAATCCATGATAAACAACATTTGAGGGCCTTTACTTGAAAGACTTTATATATTTTATAGACTGGAAAGTTGTGTTTAGTCAGAGAACTTAAAATTCTAAGATTCTATTTTTCACTTTTCAAATTGAAGATTTTTTTTTAACACAAAACTGTGCCCCAGGTTTGTGAGAAAATGGAGAAGCAGATGCATCCATATTCTGCAGCAAAAGAGTAAAACCTGGTGGCTCTCCAGTTGAGCATACTGTTATGGTAAGCATCTTACAGATGGCCTCCTTACTCCATGCAGCAGCAGGGGACAGGGCAGACAATGCTACTTAACAGACAGGGAAACTCAAGTCCAGAAGTATTCAGAATCCTCCTAAGGTCACATGGCTGATGGCAGAGCTGGCTCAGCAAAATCAGGAGCACACTTCCATTTTTTTCTGTTCTGAAATCCCATATTCGTCATAACTACATTAGAGGCTCTTTCTAGAGAACATTTTGACAACATTTACAAATAATCCAAGGCCAGTTTGTTATCATGTGACAGAATTTTTATGTCTAAGAAAACAGTAAAGCATGTGGACAAAGACTTCAAATACAGAAATTTTCATCATAATGCAATTTAAACTAAAAAGAAAAAAGGGAAATAACCTAAATTGCCCACAGTTGGGGTCCAGCTAAATAATTTAGGTGATTTGTATGATGACATACCCTACAGCCATCACAACGATGTTTTGAAAACATGCACTTAAAATGTGAGGAAATGTTCAAGCAGAATTAATTGGAGGGAAAAAAATCAGAACAACAAAAATTCAGTGTTGTGTAATCAGAGACAGAAAACAAAAATAACTGAAAACAGATATGCTCAAATTTTCATAACAATCAACTCTAGGTGGTGGAATTGTGGCTCTATTCTCTATTTTCTATAATGAACATCTATCATTCTTATAAAAATATAAATAACACTATTTTTAAAACAACAAAAAGTAATAAATGGAACACACTAAATCAAAATTTAGGCACTATCATGGGAAAATAAAGTGTAAATAGTGGGAGAAAATTACAGAATTGGTTTGTAGAACTTAGTTATTAAATAATTATCCTGGTAAAACACTTCCAATCTGGGGCATCCTGATGTAGACTTCGATTCAATTCACTCTGTGCTGTCTTCACTCCTGCACTTCACTCTTCTCTGATGCTGTGAACTCGACATCCAGACGGATGGAACAGATCATGGAATAATCATGCATGCTACTGCTGGTTACAAAGGAATTTATTAACAGAAAAATAAAAAAGCATCTGGAAATGCACTTCAGATTTCGGGAAGGGACAAGATTATTGTTATTCAACTGTTCAATTTATGTTTATCACACAATAATTCAGTGTAAAGGAAAGCTAATTTCTGATACACTGCAGCTAAATTTTGTATGTGTTTGTGTTATTATATGGTCCCTTAATCAGCATGCACCAATAAGTTTATATTCATTTTGTAGAATAGGTAGCAAAAATTTAACTACTCAGTAATTAAAATCTGTAGCTTTGGTATCTCTGCTTCCACAACATCGTTCTGTCATGATTTTGTTCTGCTGCATGTGGAGTTGGTCAGAGAAACAGCTCCCATTGTCCCAGTGGGAAAACACAGACAGCACTGCAGTCAAGACCGAGCTGTCCAGGAAGCTCTTCATGTAAAGAGCACCTGCCTACTCTCTGGGTTTCCACCATAGGAATTAACAAAATTACAGACATCAGGCAATTCCTTTAAAGCATGCATTCCATCCCAGGAGCTTTTAATGAGTGTACCTAGAAATGGTTTTCAGATTTACCTGCCCTACTCCTGGCATCTTTCCTGGCAGCTAGGAGGTGCAGGACTCCTGTTCTGCATGGTTCACACAGCTGCTGAGCACAGCCAGACGGCAAGAGGCCACCAAGAGCAGTTGCAGGTCTCAGCGAGTTGGGACCGTGTAGGCCAGCACTTTCTCACACATGGACTATCTCTCTTCTCTTTTGCCGTGTGTGTGTGTGTGTGTGTGTGTGTGTGTGTGTGTGTGTGTAAGGGGCGTGTTCCAACGACTCCTTGAAGACATGTTTTAACCCTTTCCCTCATAGCACCCAGCGCAACAACAGTATCAGTTCCCTCCCGGAAATTCAACAGGTGACAATTTCTCTCCAGGGGAGATTTCACCACTCTTTTTCCCCCCCATCAAGCTACCACTACTGCCCCTGCAAAGACCTGAGACACTAACCACTAGCCACACATGTCTATTTAAATTGAATAAATTAATCACAATTAAATAAAATTACAAGTTCAGTTCCTCAGTGTGTGACTACATGACTGGTGTTAGCCACATGCCAAATGTTTCTAGGTCACCGTGTTAATTAAGAAGATTTATATCATTGCAGTTTTTCTCGGCTGGTGCTGTCAAGAGTTCAGCTCGATCTAATTCAGGAAATCACTCTTGTCCTCCTACAGGGATTCAGAGGTGTCCTGAGATCATGATCAAATTTCCTGCCTTCTGAAATGGGCACCTAAGTTCGAAGGTCCTGGCATCAAATGCAAGGTCCCTCGCCACCTAGACTTCAGAGGACTTTTCTAACCCCATCCTTTTTTCCTCCATTCATTCCTTCACCAAGTCTTGGGGAATGTCTCATCAACCTCCGGCATCCTTCCACCTTGCTAGTCTTACCTCAAATGTGCTTCCTTTTCTTTTCCATGAGAAAATCTGATGTCAGTTCTTTCAGACTCAGTTCCAGTTTCTCAGAAGAGCTCACCCAAGAAAGACGGCCACTTCAGTATGGGGTCCCACACCCTCCATACCTATGTTACTGCACGGACCTTTTGGACAGTAACCATATCTTTCCCTACAGGGGTACGGGACTGTGTCTGGCTCAACCAGCCCCAGATAGTGTCTCAAACACATCGCTCAGTAAATACTCAACGAATCTAAGAGTGGATGAGCGTAGCCTGATAACCTTTGCCAGCCACAGCTGCTCATGGATATCTGAAGAGCGTGAATTCCACCCCTGTCCCCACGTCTGGGTGACTGCCTAACATGGCCATGGCTGTGGGGGATTCTGACCACAGAACACCCTGAATAAGCTGTTCCTGCAAGTGTCCATTCTATTGTCATTTTCCTTTTGGACTTTTTACACTCTCCTGTGTTTTTCTTTTTCTTTTTTCTTTTTTAACTTTAATGACTGTTAGAAAAAGAGACTTGATGAGAGAATTTTGCTGTAATGACACATTTCCAGAAAAGTTCATGTTCAATATTGTACAAAATACCTATCGCTCTCTGTGTTATTAAAAAGGCAAGTCTCCAATTCTGCTAAAATCAAAACATCAAACATGTCTCTGCCTCCTAGCAACAGCAAAGCCAAGCGCTTTTCCCTCTGCTTTCCCTGGCAAAAGGGCCACTTCTGTCACAAAGAGGCAAGTGCTTCTGCTTCCCAGGCACAGCTCTGAAAGCCAGATGCATTAACCATTGAGAACTCCCTGTTCTGCTTCTGGGAGAACTGAAGGGCAACAGCATCCAGCCCCATGTGGGAGCCAGAAATCCAGAGCTCTGGCTTTCCCCTCTGCCATCAGAAAGTGTCTCTGGCTGGACTACACTTGTCAATCTGGAGGTCAGCTTTCCTGAGAAAAACAGAACCAATGCGGAACTCAGCAGCAGGAGGAAGAGAACTGGAAAACCACATTGTGGTCATAAGGCTTTCCCGTTCCACACGATCAAGCGAAGGCATCTTAGGCCTGTTGATGCTGACTGGGCAATAGCCCCAGCTGAGCAAGTCAGCTACTGTGAGACTTTCAAACATCACATATATTTATCCCGTGAAATTCTTTCCTGATTCCCCTAACCTGAGTTGTAGAAGACACTGGAGGCAGTAGCCAAGTAAGAAGGACTATTCGTGCCACATTATACCTTTAAAAAAATAAAACTCATCTAGATAGCAGCTACCTCTCCTCAAGACTACATATACACCCTCACACACTCTCTCTTAGCCCATCCCTCGAACAGGTGCAAAAAGAATAACACACCAGATTCCATAGTGAGAACCCTGAGGTTGTTTTATTGAGCTGTTAATGAAAGGGCAGGAGCAACCCAACAGAGCCAGCCAGCAGGGAGCTCCTGCTGCTCCCTCCAGTCCTTCTTGGGCCAGCTGTAGTTTGGCACCACTGTGGTATTTGTCCACTGTAGCTCAAATATTGGTGGGAATATTTGGGGTTGCCAGGACAGCACAGCAAGTCCAGGCTTCTCTATTCAACTTGTCCATCTCACAAACTTGATCTGAGGGACAGGGCAGGAAAATACCGGGATAAGAGTCCATCCAGTTTCTCTGGCTGTAGATATGGAACTTACCCCCAATCTAGCCTCACCAAATTCTTCCTTCCATACATCCCAACAGCTACACCTTTAGTTATTCCTAGGTAAAAAGAAGGAATTCTGGGGGCACTGTTTGCTCTAGGAAGTAAGCAAAGCACAGAGACTAACAGAGGTGGGCTCCACTTAGGAGAGATTGTGCAGATACTAAAAACCAAACACCAAAGGACCTAAGCACAAATATGGACAGGAAGCCAGTGCTTGGAATACTGAGGATTAATTGCATGGGGGGCAGAGGGTGGCCAGAAGGCTTCCCAGCAGGAGACACATGCACTGGGTCTTAAGGCTCTGTGGAATTTTGCCTGGTCAGAGAACAAGGAAAAGGAAATTCCAGGCAAAGGAAGGAGCCTGGGTAAATGCCCAGAGTTTCAAAATTACCAGGTCTTATATTTGATAGTCACTGGGTCAACCTCTCAATATCAAAAAACAAAACAAAGCACAGAAGTCCTGACAGGCATGCAGGATCTTCCCAAACACCCGGGAGGTCAGGGGCTCAATTCTTTGCAGAGCAGCTTGATCCAGCTCATCACTATCTCAACCCTGACTCTCAGGTCTGCCATCTGGAGCCACAAAGAATCAATCTAACCCTGTGCTCCTGCCTGTGCCAACCCTGCCCTTGATTATCTTCCTGAGAGCCCCTGTTCAACCTTTCTGCCTTTGGTGTCCTGCCCTCCCCATAATCTGGTTCATCTGTGCCTTGATAAGGATGAAACTCCAACAGCTAAATTTACAAGAGAAAAACTTACCAAATGATTTAGAGAAATTTGCAGTGGACCCTTCTTCAATTGACTGTGTTCTTACATTTCACTATCTTATACACGTTACCAAATCACACAGGGTCAAACAATGTTGCCAAATTTAGACTCCAGATATTTTAAAAAGTGACTTTTTAAATCTGCATAACATTCCCCAGGAAATGAATGGCATTACCTATACTGCAGAAAACCAGCATGACACAGGAGTTTCAAAAATGGCCATTAGCGTCTGACCTGTTTCTGAAGTTACGGATTATTTCTATGGAGTAGGGTAGGTATCTAGGATACTCAGGCCAATAATTAAATTTTTCTTGCATCTTAGGACATTTTTGCAGGATTCTATTTCTCCATGCCTGAGGTACAAGTTAAGGGGCTAAAGAAAGAGACTATCCCTGTTGAGTGCCCCTTATCTAAAATGCATGGGACCAGAAATGTTTCAGATTTTGAAATCTTTACAAATACATAATGATATTCTTGGGGATGGGACCTAAGTACAAACATGAAATTCATTTTTTTAACATATACTTTATACACAGCCTGAAGGCAATTTTATACAATATCTTCAGTGCACTTGCATTTTAAAGCAACCTGTCCCGTGAGGTCAGATGTGACCTCTTTTCCACCTGTCTCATCATGTTGGCACACAGAAAAGTTTTGAATCCTGGAGCATTCAAAATTTTAGATTTTCAGATTGGGTATATCCAACCTGGGTGGCCAGTAATACAGTTAGAAATAACCTTCTTGAGAAGATGAATTCCTTTGCTTGAGCATGAAACACTGGCTCCGCAGAGGAAAAACTGACCATGATTAACAGGCATCTGCAAAACTATCGCTCCTCTTGAGATTACTCCTTATTATTTTAGTTAGCGACGGATCTTGGCAGAGCCAGGCAGATCTTGAATGACCACCTCACTAACCAGCTGGAAAAAAAAGCAGCCTAGTCACTATCCCCCTCTAGTGGCCAACAGATAGAGCGCAAAGTAACGGTAATTCTTATTCAAATACTGGCTTCTAAATCAGAGGACGCCTCAATTTTTCAATGAGGCTAGATGATAAAATGAGTACATAAAAATGGCTGGTTGGCAGAAAATCAATCATTTTTCTCTTTAAATCGTGTTCAATTCACGCTCACCGTAAAGCAACTGTAAACCTGGTGGACTAAACCCCTGTAAGAGCCTGTCCCTGGTGCCTGCCAAGGGTCACAATCTCCAAGACTTGATTCCTGCAGAGAGCGGGGTGAGGGGCAGCATCAGCAAGAGAAGCTCAAACTCTCCATCATTTTTGTGAAATCTTATTTTACCTAGGTACTGCATTGAGCCTCATAAATGTTTGTTTGTAAAAAGAATCGCAAGCACAGGAGTATCAAAACTCTTCACCTGGCTGGAGAGAAGAATTCTCTACCATATGAGAGAGGAAAGCCCAATTGCTTTCCTTGTTCCCACATAATGTCTCAACACGGAACGCCTCCTGCCACTGATTCATGTGGGGAATTCCCCCCAGTTCTCCAGTGGATTCCAGCTGGATGTCTCCTAATGCCATTCAGTTATGACACTATCTACCTGAAAGTAGAATCAGATCCCATAGGTTTAGGGCTCAGTCCCGCACACTGCCAATCTCAAACCACAGGTTTTTTACCTGGGCTCTAACTGTGGCCACAAATCAGTTTCTATCACACCCTCCTTGGGTTCAATTAATATGCTAGAGTGGGTTATAGAACTCAGGGAAGCACTTTACTTAGGGTTACCAATCCACTATAAAAGATGTGATGAAAGGTTCAGATGAACAGCTACATGGAAGATACATAGAGAAGATGGGGGAAGGGAGCCCTGGGTAGCAGGCAACCTTCCAGAAACCTACGCAAGTTCAACCTGGAAGTTCTCAGAACTCTAACTATTCTGGGGTTTTGGAGGTTCCATTATCTAGGCATGACTGATGGTCAGTCACCAGTGGTCAACTCAACTCTCTGTCCTTCCCCTCCCCTAAGGTCTTCACGGTGAAGGAATGGGCTGGGCCACAGGCAAGAGGAATCCTAGGCACAATAGTTGAGGGAAGGCCTCCTGGGCTCACTTGAGAACAAGTGCAAGTGCCTCCTCAAGCTCTGGGCAGGGCAGCTGCTCGTCTCTGGTCTTGGGGAAGGGGTGTGTGACTGCAGGTCCTTGGCCAGCACCATCTATTGAAGAGTCAGCAAGGTAGGAAGGATCACCACTTCTGGATCAAAGTCCAGCTCTGTGACCTTGGGCATGTTATTTCCTCTCTTTACCCTCCTTTCTTTGGCTAATCTTTCCCTTAGCTTTCTCAGAGAAAGTAAATGAAAAGTTATATTTCCCACCATCAATCCCTAAAGAGAAGAGATAATACATCCACAGTCAAAAATGGAAATGAAGGGGAGGAACTGGGTGAGGCGGACCACCCCCGCCTTTAACCCAGCTGCAGTCCAGGGAGAGAGGGGTGTGCAGTGCGACTAGGTCTTCTTTTTCCTCTCTTTCTAGGCTGCTGTACCACTCCCCCATTATCTGGTCCCCAATCCCCAGCAGAGGCTCTGTGAAATCTTGCTTTTTTGGCATAGCAGGGCCAGAACGGGCCTGGCCCTATTGGTGGAGGCTGCTTCCAGAGAGGACAGCAATAGGAGTGTGCAGTCACAAGTGGCTGTGGGGACATCTGTGAGACTGAAAGCACCCAGTATCTGAAGCCACACCCCAGCCACACGCAGCCGCCACCACCAGCCTCTGCTTCAAAGGGCCTGCCCTTCCATGGGCCTTTTTCACATTAGGCAATGGATGGCTGCCAAGTCCCACAAATGGGCAAAGACACAAATCCTCCGCTGAGTTCAGTAATAAAAGGGCGGCAGCGGCGGCTGCCCCTGGAGGATGTGGTGTGGTGGTGAACTTTTTCAGATGCCTGGGGCTTTTCATCAAGCATCTGCTGTGCTTTTTGACTCCAAAATAAACCAGAGTTCACATCCAGTTGCTGCCCAAGGAAGTGCCTTTTCACAGCTGATGCTCTATGCAGCCTCGGCTGCACAGGGACAGCTTCCTCTGCTTGACCCATAGCTCAGTCTGCAGGACCCACACAGGGAGCTCTGCAGGCGGAGAGGCCCATCCCCAGCCCACTCATGGGGGCTGGCAAGCTGCCACCCTCAAATCCCAGCAGAGATTCAGCCACCAGACACTCCCCAAAACCAAATCATAAACACCACAGCCCCATCACTTCCATGCCAGCTGCCCCACCCTGCTAGAATGGGAGCGACCTCAGATAAGCCCCAGAGAGGTTGAGGGTGAGGCCTGTTTTCCAAAAGCAACTGCAGAAAATAGTGCCTCTAAGACCCTAGAACACACACCCAAAGACATCGCAGCAACTTTTTGCTAACATCACACTATTAACAAGGAGCAAGATCAGCATTCAAAGCTGGGTGGGGCTCTCTCCCCTATGAAACAGTGGGTTATTCCTTCCACCTGTAATGTTCTTCCACCTCATTCTCCTGGTTAAAACCTACTTCTTCAACAAGCAGTTCAACAGCTTTCTCAAAGGAGGCTTCTAAGATCCCCAACCAGATGAAGTGGTTCTTAAACCTCCTCCTGGAGTTCTTGCACAGCCCTTACGGCAGCCTGCAGCTGTGTCCTTCTGTGATTGATCCCTCACGCCATCTACTCCACAGTGCTCCAGGGTAGGCGGTTTTGTTCACTGTTTTTCCCAGCTCTAGAGAAACCCCTGGTTTGGAATGAATGCTTAACACATGCTTTCTGAATGCATTAATTTTAGAGCAGATAAAGTGACTACTAAGATGGATAAAATCAAGACATTATCCAGAGAACAGATGGATAAACAGCCTGAGAAAGGCCAAGGAGGAATGAGCATCCCAGGGATCCAAACACTAGGAACAGACCAGGGAAAGGAGGTCTGAAACTGATTTAGACATCCAGGCGATCAGCTGTGGCCTTTGCAAGAATCATTTCAGGGAGGGGTGGGGACAAAAATCATCAGAAATCATCATGAAGTGTGTTAAAGGTGGAAAAGAAGTTGAGACATAGAGTAAAGACCATTCTTTCAGTACGTTGGCAATGAAGAGGAAAGAAATGAGGAAATAATTTAAAGAGAGAGAGAGTGTGTGTGTTAATTTGAAGAAAACCTGAACATGTTTTGCACCACGAGAAAAACATCCAACAGAAGATGTATATTTTGAAGCTAAAAAGGTGAAAGGATTATGTAGCTGCTAATGTCATACAGAAATCAAGAAAGGATTAGGAGAAAGATGCAGAAAAAGATTATCCTTCTAGTCACCTATAGTGGCTAGTGTCAAACTCCTAAGAAAAGAAAAACATAAAAGTTCCTATACTTATATAAGATACAGCAGAGGAAAAAAATCAAGACCAATTTCCAGATCAGCAGCTGGGGAAAGGAGACCAAGGTCCCAATGAGAATATCTAGCATAGCAAAGAAGCAACAGCAGTGAATGAAATTTGCAAATGGTGTTTGCAGGTGAGGAAGGATTCCAGACAGGGAGCAAGACTATCGCCTCTAGAGAGTGAGATTCTCCTTTCTCCTCTGCCCTCAACCCCTCTCTTCCCTCAGGCCCTTTGGAACTCAGGAAGATGAAATGAAATAAAACTGAGCCAGAGTTTTAATCAGGAGAAATTTAGCACTAGAGAAATTTTATTTCAGCTCCTATGGAGAAAATGACATTGCAACAGGTTTTGTAGACCCTAATTCTGTGATCTACAAGTAGCGATGGTACATTTTTCCCCAAAGCAGAGGACCTGAAATTTAGAAAACAGTTTTTGGGGGGCTATGGGTAGCCTTCATAGATGATTTCTCTCTACATATTTTAATGTTCCCACTACAGAGTAAACGTCTTGATTATGGTAATGCACCTAGGATGGTGAGTCTGAAAATACCATAATGGACTGGATGACTCCATAAACAGTCACAGAATTATAGAATCATAGTCTTAAAAGACCTTAGGGAACATCTATTCCCTGCAGGAATTCCTTTTATAACACTCCTGACAGATGGTCATACATCTGCATGGCGTCTGTGATAGGAGCTCAGTAGCTTTTTAGGAATCTCATTCCTGCAATAGACAATTACAGCATCTACCTCTCAGGAAGTTTTGTTATATATTAAATGAAAATGAGTTCTGTAACTTCCATCCATTTGTTTAGATTCTATCCTCTGTTATATTGTGGAATTATTCTATTTCAGCTCCCGTGTGACATCCTTTCCAAATATATTACATAAAATTAAAAAAAAGTTCCACTTAGAAATTAAATTTTTGGGGTACTGCCAGAAATATTCCCATTATGTCATTTTTTTTTACTTCCTGTGCTTTAATTTCCTTTACTTCTAGCAGGTAAAGGATGTTCCACCTAAGTATAAACCTTCTTTCCATTTTATTTATTCTTTCAACAAATCTATACTGAGCAAAGCACTGTGCTTACCTCCAGGAAGGGCAAGCTACACAACATGCTAACATAAATCATAGCAAAAGGAGGAAAATGATGAGCGCTATAAAAACCGGTATTAACAAGGAGTTCCAGGAAATCGAGAGATTTCTGGCAAGGGGGTCAGGGAGGGAGGAAAAGTTAGGAAAGATTTCAAGGCAAAAGGTTTATTTGAATTTTATCTCAAAAGAAAGAGTAAGTTTTACCCAGGCAAGGAGGAAGGAAAAACTCACACAGTAGTCACACATTTGAGGTGCCACATGTACCATCTGGGGATCTGTGAGCATCAGGAAGGGGGAGTCAAGTCGTGGGAAGTCAACTAGAAAGGCACGCTGTGTTCACATAAAGGAACACATTCTCTTGCCAGTCAAGCTGGGAAGAGCAGGTATTATGGAGGAGATGAAAAGGAGCCATTGATGATTTCTGTAGAATATAAAACACACCTCAGGAAAGCAAGCTGATCGTGGTGGGTTATATGGGAAGCAAAAGATGGAGCTGAGGGATTAGACAGAAATTAAGCAGCTAATGGCCAGATAACAAGGGGGAAAGGTACAGCAGGGACTTGGTTTTGGCAGTACCAGTTGAAATCAAAAAGCACTCCGGATGAAAGTATAATCTGCAGAGTTTGCAAAAGGGTCTCGCATTGAGGTAAAAGGGTAAAAAAGAGGATCGACTATGCCTCTGAAGATCTGAGCCTTGGGTTAAAGTCAGCCTACAAGTGGGAGGAATGCAGGCGCAGGAGCGGATAGTGGGGAAGAACAGGAATGCAGAGGGCTGTATTTAAACACACCACGCTTCTGGTGGGATCCTCAGGCAGGGTGAGGTAGAAAATATTCGGCAACTCGCTCTTGGGGTTCAGGTGAGAAGAGGGGACCCGTGACTTGTAATGCATGCCTATTTCTCTTATGCGAATAGTCACAGTGTGACTGTTGTTGAGCTACCACTGACGACTGAACACGGAGTCAGATAGAGATTCTAACAACTGGCTTTACAGAGAGAGTACAAGCCAACTCCAGCACACCACTGTGTCTAGGTAAAAATGTGTTTTTTTTTTATTAGCTGAATATGGACTTACAGTTGAGGAGGAATCATTATCAAACAATCAAGAACAAATGTATATTTACATAGTTAGCCAAGACTGATGCCATGTCATGGATGCCCCCCTTGGGTTCCCCATGGTTCTATGTTTCCCCCAAAAGAACCCCTGTGTTAAATGGACTTCTCGTGGAGGTCGGAGATCTCCTTCTGAGTTGATTCTCCCACACTCCCTCCCTCCAGTCTCCTACATATCCTTCCTGATCCCCCCGCCAGGTAAAAATGTTTAGCAGACATTGGAGAAGGGAGGTAGGGCTAAGCCAAGGGTGTTCCTTCCTTATTGCCCAGTAAACAAAATGTGGTTCTTTGCAAGACAAAGTTGACACCGTGACTGCAGACATCCCTCCGTGGGATGAGTGTCCCTAATGATGTGCTTCCAACTTAACCAAAAGCCACACAGAGTTTCTCTCATTCTTTCCTATAAACATTCAAATAAAAACCGTAAAAACAAGAGCTGACAGCAACCGATGAGCTTACGCTGGTTTTATTTTCATAATATCCTAGGATGATTCCTCCTTTAAGATGTATCATAGTTACCCATAAATGGGCAACTAAGGGTTTTGCTAAATCAATTTAAAGCTTGCTTTGTTTCATTGCTACCTTTGCAAGTACTTCTGGGCTGTCTACTATTTTAAAAAGGCTCATAATGAGGCTGCTCAGTCAATCATAGGATGCAATTTGGTCTTTTTTGAACAAAAGAATCTAGAAGCTGCTTTTTATCTCTTTCCAGGTGTATAAAAATCCAGCATCATGACTAGATAATACTGGGGCAACTAATGATGCTGTGAGTCTGGTGAGGGGTATTATGTGGAACGAGAAATTTAGAAAGTGAGAAACTGAAAAGCACCTATGATAGTGATGGTTGAAAGTCATGCACTAGGAGGAAAGAAAGAGAAAAGGGAGTTGTCAAAAGGATTTTACCAAGACTCAACAGTGAAAAGTGATGATTTCTCACCTGTGTATTTCCAACTATAGCATGGACACCATCATATGCCTTCCTCAAGACACAGCAGTCAGTAAAATAATTTTGTGCAACCATTCCTTATAAGAATACTTGAAGGAACAAAAAAAAAACTCTTCATTCCCTACATAGCAGCCAAATGTTCTTTTAAATGTATTAAACAGATCATAACACTCCTCTAATCAAAGTTTTCCAGAAATATCTCATTACTTTTAAAATACAATCTAACTAAGCTCTGATCATGGTCCTTAAATCCCCAGATGATCTAAACTCTTCCTGTTTCATCTCTATTTAGCAGCCTCAGTCCACTACTTTCCAGCCAGGTGGCTTCCTGCTTTTCCTCACATGTGCCAGGCTCAGTGCTGCCTCTGCCTGGAACATCTTCCAGGATCACTGGAGAAGGAGTGGCTCTACTCTCAAGCCAATACCACCTCCTCACTACCATCCTTGACAGCAAATGTGCATCTCAAGTAAGCCTCTGCCATACTCCATCATCCTCTCCCAAATCAGAAATTAATTTATTTAGTGGATGGATAGTCTAATTTTGATCCCACTCTCCAGAAGGTGAGCATTATGCAAGACACTGTCTAGTCTCCTGTTCAATCTCCTACACAAGCCCCTAGAAGATGCTCAATTAATGTGTGGAGTGGAGAATTCCCCCACTCCCACTAACTGGGCACATTTTTTATTTAAAAGGAAAGCCTTGTGAGAAAATGATCCCTGTTTCCATCATCCTATACTTCATTATATCTAAATAAAACATCATGCCACCATGATGCCACATTGAGCAACACAACAGATGGAAGAATTCATATACATGGTTTGGGCCCCTGCATAGGCAGGCAGGACATTTTAAAGAAACATAACTAAGAGAGAATGTGCTATTTATCCCTACTTTGCTAGGACCATTTACAGTGCCCCAGGGAGCCCTGCGGTAGGGTAAGGTAAATCTAGGTGAGTTCCCTCCAGCCACTCACTCCTCCAGCTAGCATTGACTGAACGCCTACTACAAGGTGACACTGTGCTGAGAAAAGTTGGAGTAAAGATGAGGATTCAAAATCTCCACCATCAAAGGCTTAAAACAGAGAAACAGATAGAAAAAGTTGTGTTTCCGTATGATCAATATTATAATAGAGATATGAAAACAATACTGAGAGACAGCAGGTGGCGGGGAAGAGTCTACCAAGGTGGGAATGTGGATGATGTGTCTGAGAAATCCTCAATGAAGAGGGCACTGGTGATCAGCAACCACCATCTTGCAGGAGTTTGAAAGGCAAAGAAGCAAAGAAAGGATAGCAGAGCAGGGAGAATAGCGTGCAGAAAGCCCTATAAGGACACCGTCCAGTTAGAGAATTCTAATTCATTTTCTACGGCATGAGTGGTTGCATACATGTGGGGAGAGACCAGAGACAGCAAAGAATTATACACTAATTGCTAACATAATTAAATAGAATTCAATAGTATATTACAAGAATAATATAGCAAACTAAATAGTGCTTGTTTTAGGAGTGTAAAGTTGGTTTGATATCAAGATATTTAAAGATAATTGTTCACATTGATAGATGAAAGAGCTATTTTCATATTAACAGATGCAATATATTACATACTAAATTGAACATTAATTTTTAGTTAAAATTTCCTGAACATGGTGAAGCCAAAACAAAGAATGTTTCAGCAATATTATGAAAAATGAAGAGTCTGATTCCATTTAAGGGGCCGGAATTATTTTTTTTTTAAGAGAGAGAAGGAGAGAAAAAGAGAATCAATTTTATTATTATTTTATTCTTTTATTATTATTATTTTTTAATCTGGCCTCTGCTTCTCCAAAACTTAATTGTGTATGTGATGCTGTGGTTTGAACCCGGGTTCTCGTGCATGCCAGGCAAGCGCTCCAACCTCTGAGCCACTACTCCAGACCCCAGAATTGTTCTTAATGATGAAATAGTAGAGACAGGTCAGTAAATTCAAAAACAAAAGAAATCTTTCCTTGCTGGTATCAGTGTTCTTAAAGGTACAATAAAACAAATAATAGGCTTACATTTTAGGAAGTAGAAGAATTTTACTTGCTTACAAATGATATGCCTATAATCAAGAAACTTAAAAAACTAAAATCGATTGTAAAAACAGTTTCCCAAATGCCAGCAATCATTGCCCAGGAGATACACTTTACAGAAAGACCGGCAATATCAGCCAGTCAGCGTATTGAGAAATACACTTTAGAAACAAGGAACTTTTAAGAAAGGACATGGTAAAATGTGCTTGTGTGAATGAAGAAAGAGTTCTTGGACTAATATAGTAGACTTTATTTTCATGTTTCCGAAAAGCTTATATAATGTAACTGTTCATAAAAAATCTGATAAAAATCATAATAACATGGAAGAAAATAATTTTAAAATATCACTTTGGCTGTTGAGGTGAGAAGGCAGAGTTCACAGAGTCCATCATGAGAGGGAATGCACCTGTTGAGGGCGAGCAGGGGGAAGCAAAAAATGATAAACAGTCTACACCAAGGCTGTGATGATTGCTAATGCAACCAAGGAAAAGGATTTTACATATGTATGGGAGCTTATGTCCACAAGATTCAGAAAGTGAATGAACATTAAAGTACAGTTAAGAATCATGCATTCATAATATAATAAAAATGGCCATTCTACCAAAAGCTTTATATAGATTTAACACTATCCCTATAAAGATACCTATGTCGTTCTTTAAAGACATAGAAAAAGCAATTCTCAAATTCATTTGGAACAACAAGAAACCAAGAATTGCCAATGCACTACTAAGCAAGAAAGATGAAACAGGGGGTTTTGCCATTCCAGATCTAAAACTATACTATAGAGCCATAGTAACAAAGACAGCATGGTACTGGTATCAAGACAGGGAAGAAGACCAATGGAATAGAATAGAAGACCCCGAAACAAATCCTCAAATCTTTAAACATCCGATTTTTGACAAAGGGGGACAAAATATTACATGGAGAAGTGACAGCTTCTTCAACAAATGGTGCTGGACAAACTGGTCTTCCACCTGCAGAAAGTTGAAATTAGACCCATATCTCTCTCCTTGCACAAGAATCAAATCAAAATGGATCAAGGAGCTTGGTATCAAACCAGCTACGTTGCAACTGATAGAAGACAAAATTGGTCCAACACTTCAACATTTGGGAGTAGGCAAAGACTTTCTCAACAGGTCTCCAAAAGTGAAGGAAGTAAAGTCAAAAATCAGTGAATGGGATGCCATAAAGCTAAAAAGCTTTT
>PVKS010015047.1:0-46917 GCA_004027875.1 Aplodontia rufa | reverse complement strand
TTTCGTTGCTCGGACACTTCATTGTGTACGTGGTGCTGGGGTTCGAACCCACGTCCTCGCGCATGCCAGGCAAGCACTGTAACTGCTGAGCTACCGCTCCAGCCCCTCCACAGCTGCTTTTGCACAAGGGGCAGGAAGGACAGGGGCGAGGCTGACCTGACCTGGTGCACACCCTGGGTGGCCTTGGGAGAAGCTTTGGCCACTGTCCTCACACTCTTGAGGCTACGATACCTGCCACAGGGCTGCAGGGAGACGGGGTCTTGCTAAGTTGCTTAGGGCCTCACAAGTTGCTGAGGCTGGCAGCAGTTTGTATGACGTGATAGGTTATGACCAGTGTCAAAGTCGGTTGGAAACACTTTTAATGTAATTAGGTGAGGCCTTTTTCTCCCCTGCCTTTATTGATTGATCTTTGGTTAAGGTGACCTGGTTAAGATGGAGTAAGACTTGGTGGGGTGGAGTTGCTGGGCGGGACACTTGCCTCACACGGCGGGAAGAGTACAGATGAAGTGGCAGCTGTGCCTGGGTGGGGGCTGGGCAGGACTCTGCTGCTGTGGGAGCCCAGGCTGGAATCTCGCTTGCTCCAGGCCCATCTCAAAGTGGAGCTCTGGCTGCAAAGCCTGCCCATTCTGCAGTTGTGGGGCTCTCAGTGTCCTGTTCCCCAGTGGGAAATTAGAAGGGGACTAGCCCTACCTCACAGAGTTGTGTGTGATCAAGACGGGGGATCAGTGCCTGTCAGTTGCTTAGCACAGTGCCAGGCTCAGGGCAAGCATGTGTATTAGTCTGCTTTCTGTTGCTGTCAGAAAATACCAGAGTCTTGGTACTTTGTAAAGCAAAGAGGTTTATTTAGCTCACAGTTCTGGGGGTTCAAGAGTATTTGCTTGGCATTTGCTAGGCTCCCCAGTGAGGGCCTCTGGCTGCATCACCACATGGTGGGGGACATCATGATGGGAGCATGTGCAGGAGACAAATCACATGTGAGACAGGAAGCAGGGGAGATTCAGGCACTTGTCCTGATGACCCATTCTCACAGGAACTAAGTAGGGTCCACACGAATGACCTTAATTCCTGCTGAGGGTGGTGCCCCCTGTGACCTAATCACCTCCCATTACACTGCACCTCTTTTTCTTTCTTTTCTTTTTTTTATTTTTTGAGCCCAGGGGTGCCTAACCACTGAGCCACATCCCCGGCCCTTTTTTATTTTTTAATTTTGAGACAGGATCTCACTAAGTTGCTGAGGCTGGCTTTGAACTTGTGATCCTCCTGCCTCAGCCTCCGGAGTTGCTGGGATCACAGATGTGCGCCACCACACCTGGCGAAGCTCCACCTCTTAAAGGGCCTGCCATCTCCACATCACTGCTCTGGGATGCGCTCTATACCTAGATGGTAGCAGCACAGAATTAACCCTGGCTATAAAGTCCTTAGTCAAATGGCTCCTGTCTGGGAGAATAAAACCTGAAAGGAAGGAGAAGGGAAGGGACAACAGTCAGCTGAGCATGCGCTGTGTTGTGAGCACCGTTCAGCACTTACGCAACAGAACGCGTTTTGTGTGTTAGTCCTCTAGTTATAAAGGGGAACGACTGGGCCTGTTTCAAGGTGAAGACGCGGAAGCACAGGAAAGTGACTGTAGCTTCTCAGTCCCCAGCTGAGGAGTCCTAGGTGGCCAGGAGGTGGAGGTGGCTCCTGAAGGCTCTGAGGGGGTGGGCTGGGGTCCAGATCTGGTGGCTTCAGGCTGGGGTCTTCTGGCGCACAAGGTTGGGCCGTGTGCTGGGTCTTTCTGGCGTCTTGGGTGATCCCGACTGAACCGCGTGCCAGGTGCTGGCACGATTAACGGAAGGAGCAGATACTTCCCAAATGTCATCTGCTCTTGTTTTGCCCCAGTTCCTAAATAAACGCTTCTGTTGAAATAGCATGTTGGCATCACAGCAGTTCTTGCTCTTCCTGACGGACATAGTCTTCGGTACAGAGTTGAAGCTTCAACTCCTCACCAACCACACTTTAGATTCTCTTCCAGGGTGTATTTGTCAACTCTCTGTTACAATGGCAGATATCCAAGATGACCAACTTATCATGATAGAAGTTTGTTTCGGCTTGATTGTTGGTTCAGTGAGTGGTTCGTGGCTGCTAGGTCTCTGATGGGGGTGTCACATGGCAATGTCAGGGGGCAAAACCGATTGCTTTGTGGTCAGAAAGGAAAAGACAGCAACGAGAAGGCCAGAATCCCACAATCCCCTCCCAACCCCATGATCTAAAGGCCTCCCGCTAAGCCCCACCTCATCAAGATTCAACCATCTCCCGCTAGCTCCTCTCTGGGTAGCTAGCCTTTAACACAAGGGCCTTTGTTGGGCAGCACGGTGGGAGTGTGTGTGTGTGTGTGTGTGTGTGCACGCGCTCACGCACGCACACACACATGTGTAAAGGGTCAATATCCAGGATGATCTGCTGTGGAGTTTGGGTTCTTAAAACTTTTACATGACAGTAACTATGTTTTCACAATCCATCAATAGGGAAAATGCACATTGATAAAAAAGACTGAGTTTGGAGGTGTGTGTAGGTGACATTATATTCTATGAATCACCTCAGTGTCTACACATCTTTTTTTCTTTTTCTTTTTAAACAGAGAGGGACAGCGAGAGAGAAAGAATCAATTTTGTTTAGTTTTTCATGTGGCTTTTGTTGCTCTGACACTTAGTTGTGTACGTGGTGCTGGGGTTTGAACCCGTGTACTCACGCATGCCAGGAAAGTGCTGTAACTGCTGAGCCACCGCTCCAGCCCCAGCATCTACACATTTAAAACTACCTTGTTCTGATTTAATATCTGTAGCCTGAACAGAGGAGGGGATATGGCCCCTGCCTGTCTGCAATTTACTTTACTTCTGGGTACTTTGCCTGCAATTCCAGTGGATTCCACCAGGGGGAGCCTGGGGCCGTGATGGTTCTGCATTTGATGAGGCTCCGCCCCAGCTGTGAGATAAAGTGGTTTTCCTGAAGGTTTTCTTCACAGGACAAAAACATTGTGTTCAGAAATTAGCAGAATCTTCCAAAGAAGTAACCAAACACGAATATAAATTTAAAAGGTGTAGCAGACGCAGACAGCAACTAATCTCTAATAGTTAATTACCACTCAGCTCCATTTAATTCTGGATTTCATTTCTTTTAGATTTCAGGAATCAAGAACAATCCCAAACTTCAGCCACGTCGTACTTCCAAAGAGATTAAACTGATAGTATTTAGCAGTAGAAATAGGTTGTTTTGGGGTTGGGGATTTAGCTCAGTGGCAGAGCGCTTGCCTAGCGCATGCAAGGACCTGAGTTCGGTCCTCAGCCCTGAAAAAGAAAGAAAGAAAGAAAGAAAGAAAGAAAGAACGAACGAACAAACGAAAGAGGTTGTTTTGGGGCTGGAGCGGTGGCTCAGCCGTTATAGTGCTTGCCTGGCATGCGCAAGGACACAGGTTCAAGCCCCAGCACCACGTACACAGTGAAGTGTTGGAGCAATGAAGGTCATATGAAAAACTAAATAAAATTGATTCTCTCTTTCTCACTCTCACTCTGTCCCTCTCTCTTTAAGAAATAAAAAATAAATAAAAATAGGTTGTCTTGGCCTTGGGATACCCTAGGCCCCTCTTTCCCACAGGACCCTCCCAGGAGGCTCTTGGATTCTTACAAGACTGTCCTACTCTTGGAATTCCAGTTTTTCAGGGGACTGTGGCCTAGACTCACCTTTGCGAGAAACCTGGATGTTAAACTAATTTGAGATGAAATACATAGGCACAGAAATTCAGGCAGAAGTGTTGGCATACTTCGGATCTGCGGTGTCCCCCAAAGGCCCCCCCAAAGGTCTGGTCCCCTCTTGGGAGGAGGTGGGACCTGTAAGAGCTGGACCCCAGTAGGAGGTGTTTAGATGATTGTGGGGGTGGGGGTCGCCCTCAAAGGGCATGTTGGGATTCTGTCCCATTTCCTCTCTTTCACACCTGGCCTCCTCTGTCCCGCACTCCCACCATGATGTACCGTGCTGGCACCATCCAAAGCAATGGGAGGAATTCGCCATGAACCAAAACCTCCAAAACTGTGAGTCAGGGTAAACCTTTCCTCTTTTTGAGTTGATTATCTCGGGCGGTTGTTACAGTAACAGAAACTTGACAGAGCTCAACAAAAGGACTTCTCCATGGTTGTCGTTGGCCTGCTGGTGAAGAAGTGTGTCTCTTTGGGTTAGAGCGGTGGCTCAGTGGTTATGGCGCTTGCCCTGCATGCGGAAGTACACGGGTTCAAACCCCAGCACCCACATACACAGCTAAGTTCAAACCCCAGCACCCATGTACACAGACAGCTAAGCGTCAGAGCAAAGAGAGCCGATAAAAATTGATTCTGTTTCTCTCTCTCTGTCACTGTCCTTCTCTCTCTTAAAAAAAAAAAAAAG
Source organism: Aplodontia rufa (assembly GCA_004027875.1). Lineage (NCBI taxonomy): Eukaryota > Metazoa > Chordata > Mammalia > Rodentia > Aplodontiidae > Aplodontia > Aplodontia rufa. The sequence continues at coordinate 42,504 of PVKS010015047.1, read as the reverse complement.
AGTATGTCTCTCATTCTGTCCAGTGTACCTGGGGTCCCCCAGGAGAGGTACGTGGGGTCCAGGGTGTAGCCACAATCATGCTGGAACTGCGTCTTCTCTGGGGGGGGTGTCTGGGGACTCATTATGGGGGAAGAGTGACCTCTGGAGAGGGCTGCTCAAGGCTGAGGACCCATCGTGGTTTTAGGGGAAATAAAAAGGAAAACATGACCTTTAGGTCAAAGAAAATGTTTTAATTTGTCATATTAAAATATTCGTCTTTGTACCGACTCAATAGTAAAATTTGTTTTCCCCAGTTTTTTTTTTTCTCAACAGAGGGAGGTACTTGAGGGTAAAAGAGTTCACGGGGCCCAAGGAAGTCATAACGTCACCCTGTGGTGGAGTGTGACAGAGGGAACGGCCTGAGCAGCCCCAGACGTGGGGATGACCCAGTGCAGCAAGGGGCTGAGCTGGTGGCTTGGCCTAATGAAGCTGGTGACTGCTGGGACACGGAGGTGCTGTAGGACCTTACCTCGGCCCTTACCACCCCTTGTTTCTGCAGGCCGAGGACAGCTCGTGCCTGTGACCAAGGATCCCTGGGACATGGATACTTGGGAACTTCAGCACCTGTGGGGTTTTAGCTAAGGTGGAAAAGGGTGGATTTTCCTGTCTCATTGTGGTTGCTTGGGATGAATCTTCCGTCTGTAGCTGGGTGTCCTCGTCTCTGAGTGGGGATTGTCAGTCACACAGGTTTGGAAAGGGGCCTGGCCTCTGAGTGTATCCAATGTACCTTTCCTTCTCCTTTGCCTGTGGGCCTGGGTCAGCCCCTGAGCCAGCTGGCCTCACCCTGCAGTCTGACTCAGGAGTTCTGCGTGGGGCCTTCTGGGCCTAACAAGCTATGCTGGGGATTCTGCTGTGCAGAGGGGCTGAGAAGCTCCGTCTTCATCCCAGAGGCTCTGGGCTGCATTGAGCAGCCTCGACTTCCAAGAACTTCCTTCCCACCTTCCCTGGGGAGGAGGAGCCTGAGACCTTGTTGGGGAGATTCCAGGGACAAAGCTGGCCTGGGCTGGCTGCACCCCCATCCTGTTGGCAGAAGCATAAATGCTCCTCTGTCCTCTGCTCCTGTCTTCCTGGACTCCTCTTCCTTTTGGCCCAGAGTGAGCAAGGAGGGGCGGCCCCTCCTCAGCCAGGGTGCACAGTCCTTTTCCTGGATCCAGTTTGTCAACACGCATTGGCCACAGCCATGAGCACTGTGCTATGATTTAAGGCAAACTGAGGGGAGGCCATGCTTTCCTGTGTCACCTGATAGGGACCCAGTTGCATGTGTAAATCTCACATGGTAGGTTGTGCTGCTGCAAATGAGGCAAACCCAGGGGGTGTTCGTGCTTTGCAGAGTCTGCATTAGAGTGCAGCTAGAAGAAGGAGTCCTGTTTCTGCAGGTAGGGAGGCACAGGAGTTTCCAATTGGAAGTAGAGTCTGCTGTGCCTAGGACGGGCCGTGTGGGACGGGGATAGACTGTGGAGGGCTGTGTAAGGCAGAGGAGTTTATGTGTAGATTGGGTGAGGCACAGTGGTGCATGCCTGTAATCCAGCTACTTGGAGGCCTCTGAAGCAAGAGGACTGTGAGATTGAGCCCAGCCTGGGCAACTTAAGGAAATCCATGTCTCACAAAAGAGGGAAAGAAAGAAAGAAAAATTTAAAATTATATGTAGGCTGCAGCCAAACCTGGGAGGACCTGCCTCCTGGAGGTAAATGCTGGTACCCCTCCGTGGCGATGGCCCTGGGGAGCTGCAAGGTGGCTACTGAGCTGAGGCTTTGGAACCAGCTATGCCTGGAAATTGCAGGAAAATGCCTGCATGCAGGAAGTATGCACAGGGCAATCTTCTTCCCTCTTCCTGTGAGACAGGAAGCAGCCTTCTTCCCTCTTCCTGCTAGACAGGAAGTATGCACAGAGCAGTCCTCTTCCCTCTTCCTGAGAGACAGGAAGTGTGCTGGAGAAGTCATTCCACTCCTGATGGCATCCAAGAAGGAACACTTGGGAATGGCACTCAGAGGAACTATGAAGAATGTGGCACAGTTGTACTGGGGACACAAAAGAGCGATTGTATGAATGGAGATGTTCAGCATGTTCCATCCAGGGAGGGGTCAATATCCTCAATATTTCAGTTTTCCCAAAATTTATGGATTTAATGCAATTCCCAACCAGCATCTATGTGGATCACTTTTCAGATATTAAAATATAATATAAATTTATAATAAGTTGGACAGTTTGTAATTGGGGTGAGAATAGATAGCATGTCCATGGAACAAACTGGAAACTTAATAGATTTAGTTAATATTTAACCACTTGGCAACACATCATATTCCCCCCACTCAGCTCAAACCCCATCAAACCCCACATGGATTAAAATTTTAAATGTAAAAATGAAATCAATAGGGCTGGAGCGGTGGCTCAGTGGTAACAGCACTTGCCTGGCATGTGTGAGCACGCGGTTTCAAGCCCCAGCACTGTAGATACATCGAGGTCTCAGAGCAACAAGGGCCGCATGAAAAACCAAGTGAAATTGATTCTCTCTTTCTCTCTCACTGTCCCTCTTGCTTTGAAAATAAAAATTTTTAAAAAATTTTAAATGAAATCAATAGGGCTGGAGCGGTGGCTCAGCAGTTGTGTTGCTTGCCTGGCATACGTGAGGATGTGGCTTTGAACCTCAGCGCCAAGTACACAACAAAGTGTCGGAGCAACAAAAGCCACATGGAAAACTAAATAAAATTGATCTCTCTCTCTCTCACTCTCCCTCTCTCTTTAAAAAAATTCTTTAAAAAATGAAATCAATAAAATACTAAGAGAAAATTTCATGTGAGTATGGAATGAGGGAATGAGAAACATCTTTCATAGTCCAGAGACACAAGCCACAGGCCAAAATTGTTTTATTTAAACATCACAGGGAATGAAAATTTTTGGAAGTCTTAAAAAAAAGAAAGAAAAACAAAATCAAGGGTGATATATTGAGAAAAATGCTTACCACATGTAGAACAAGTACCCTGTAGCATTTATATCAAATTAAAACCTTTGTGGTGTATTTTCTTTGATTTTGTGGATGATGGTGCTCCAGGCACGTGAGGGTGTGTGGCAGGGACTCTCACAGGACTTTGGGAGTACAAGATGCAGGATTTCTGCCACACAGTTTGGCATCCGTCTCAGAATCTTTAAGAGAGCTCCTTCTTTTATCCTGGTGATTCCATTTCTAGGAATTTATCCCAGGGAGATGATTGAATCTGCAGCCAGAGATTCCTATGCAAGGATGTTCACCACGATGTTATTTATGAAGGGGAACATTTGCAAGCCACTTGAACACACAGTCGTGGGGAATGAGTCATTGCTATCCAAAATGCAGGGGGCCCTTGGGAACAGTTCCGAAGGATGCTTAGTCACAAGGGAACTTCATGATCTAAGGCTAAATGAAGAAGGAAGGAAGGATGGTGGGCTGGAGCTGGAGGCAGGAGGAGGACCTGTGGGGAAGAGGCAGGAGTCTGCATGCACACAGGAGGCACAAGGTGTTGGATGTGTTGGAGAACAGGCTTTTCCTGGATCTTGATCGAGCAGGTGTTGGGTGCAATGAGCTGTCGTTCGTGCTGCGTTTAGAGAAAGAGGAGGTTGGGGTAGACTGTACCAAAAAAAAAGGCGATGCTAACACTGTCGGTTCCGACTCAGGGTAACAGACGTGACGCTCTGCTTTGCATCCTTGGCCCCCTCCTGGCAAACTTTGCTACCAGGGAGCTGCTGTCCCCACCTCCTGTTCCTAGTGTGCATGAAGGATCAGGGAATCCAAAACCAAACCAAACAAAAAGCTCAGGATACAGAACCTTTAAAATTAAAGACATAATCAGGATGCAAAACTTTTCAAGGAAGGGATTATGTTGTACTAAAAAACAAGGTGAAATGTGATTTGTGTGTGTTTACATACGGAAAAGACTAGAAGGGAGCATGCCAAAGTGCTACTTCTGCTTTGTGCTAGTAGAATTATGAGACATCTTTTTCTATATTTTTTTCTTAAGAACAGCATGGATTACTTTTTTTTAAAAATAGCTTTATTATGGAATAATTGATATATAATGCATATCCATGGAAGATGCTCAATGATAATTTTTGACATATGGTATACCTGCGAGACCAACACTGCAAGTAAGATGGTGCACATATCCATCACTCCCTGAAATTTCTCCGGATCCTCAGTCTCTCCAGCCATTCCCATTTCTGCAAGGCAGCCATGGACCCTTCTTTGGTTACTATTACTGATTCTGCATTTCCTGGATTTTTTTTCAGAATGGAATCATGCAGTACGTATTCTGTTGGGCATCTTTCATCCTGGTCATTTTAATGATCTTCCAGGAAGTTGCATGTGTTGCTATTTATTCCTTTTCGTTGCTGAGTAGTATTCCATTGTATGGATACAGCTCAGTTTTCTCAATCCAGTGAATGGCTTACTAAAAATACCCCACCTTTCTAAGCATGCCTGAGTTTGACTTGTGTCCGGGGAGTTTGGTCCCTTCCATTTGACCTTCTCTGTAAGTTTGGAGGAAGTTCTCTAGGTCTGACAGTGTCCCCGAGGGGAGCAATATGATAAGCCCAAAGGGTGCATGACCACTGTGCGCCAAACACAAGACTTCGTCCAGCCTTTGAATGCGTGAGCCATAAGTAAGGTACGTCCTCATAATCTGAGCTGCCAGTGCTGAGGACACTCAGTGCTGGTCAGTCGGCATTTTGGAGAATTGCCCTTGAGCTTAGCTTCCAGAAGAGTTCAAGGTGGTGTTGAAAGAACTTGACCTCTCGTCACAGTGTGGCCTTGACTAACTTCCATGCACGGCTCCTGCCCTTGCCTGGCATCCAGAAATGGCTGACAGCTCTTTTCTCCTATCTCCACCAAGCAGCCCATCTTCTGTGTGTAGCTGTCTCCCTGTCCCCCATGCCCCTGGAGCTCTTGTCCTTCACTTGGGTGGAGCTAGTAGCCCCTCCCTGTTTTGGGGTGCTTTCCACATCTCCCCTGTTTCCTGGATTAGCAAGAACCCAGGCAGCTCTTCCTGGGCTCCAAGTGGCCCCTGGTCTCTGGACAGAGTCACATTCTACCACCCCCAGGCGTCCCTGGTCCTCACGGGCAGACTGGCAGGGCTGGCATCCCACCTGCCCATTGTATCTAGGGGTCCTAGGAGGTGCCTCCGACACCCTCAGGAGCAAGTCTGCCTTGATGCTGTGCTCTAGGTGCCTACTATGTGCTGCTGCCAGGGCCCGGAGAGAGGACTTAGCCACTGCTGTTCCATGTAGAAAGAGGGATGCCAGGGGTGGCTCCTCTCCAACACTCTGTAGCCCCTTGTTCCTCCTGGGCCGGAGTGTCCTGTGCCCTGGCACACGGTGTCCTTTCCTGGCGTTTCTTATCAACTCCATGCATGACATCAGACCTAGTCCTTGGGCCAGGCCAGACAGTGGACACTCCCACCCTACATGCCCTGTACCATGCTCACCAAAGCCACTCGTGCTTGCCCACTGGGCACATGCTGGCTTTCAACACTGCCCACCAGGGGCTGAGGCCCTCTCGGGGAGCAGCCTCCCCTTTCTTCTCTTTCCAGGGCCATTGATGATACTGTTGAAAATGGAGTGGGCATGGGGCTGGAGCAGAGGCTTGGTGGTTATGGTGCATGCCTGGCATGCATGAGGTTGTGGGTTCAAACCCCAGCACCACATGCACAATGAAGTATCGGAGCAATGAAAGCCACATAAAGAACTAAATAAAATTGATTCTCTTTCTCTCACTCTCACTGTCCCTTTCTCTTAAAAGAAAAGAAAAAAGAAAGACAGAAAGAAAGAAAATGGAGTGGGGGAATAGGAAGCAGGAGGCCCAGGGCCTCCCCCATGGGGGAGCTCTGTGCCCAGAGTCATGGTCCTCACGCATCTGCTCAGGTCCTCGTCCCAGCAGGAACACCAAGGGACAGGCCTGTTGGTGGAAAGGGCCCTTGTCACGGGCCCTGGTGTGAAGAGTCAGCTCTGTGAACTTGTGAACTGGTCCCCAAGGAGGTAGGGGCTTGGGGGCTAGAAGGGGCCAGGACTCTTCTCTGTCCCACAGGGGCTCCTATCTTTTTTTATTTTTTTATTTTAAGTCTCCCTTGAAGGGGATGGAAACAAGCAGTAAGCTGGCCTGGCCTGCGTCCAGCCGTGTAACCTTAGAGCCACCATCAGTGGGGCTAAGAGTCAGCTTATGTAACCCGAGGGTAAGAAGGGAGCTGCAAGGGGGAAGCTCCTGTGGGACTCTGCCTGCCTGGTTCCCATGTGGTGGTACTGTCCCCTTGCCTGCCTCATGGCTGGGGTGGAGCCCAGGAAGTGAGCTGGGGGCTTCCCCTTAGCTTTTGGGGGGTCTAGGGAGGGGTGAGCAGGCCCCAGTTTCCCAGTGGCCCCTTCCTGTGGCTAAGGATAACCATTGTGTGGTCACCCATGTTTCCTGGCAGTGGCTTCCATGCGGCCTGTGGGCATGACACCCCTGTCTCCCTGGAAACCTGCTTTGGGTTGCTTCACCTGGGGTGGAGGCGCCCAGGTGGCCCGGATGGATTTGGGTGCTGCTGGCTGAGGAGGCTAGGCTGTGGCCTGGTGCTGGAGGAGCCTGAGGAGGAGCTGCTTCCTCTGCAGTGAGTAATTTCACTGAAGCGTTACCTGCGCTCTTGGGCTCCCGTCTCCTGGCCCTGGCCTGGCTCCTGTTCCTATCTGCACAGTCAGGTGGTGGCAAAAGCCTGCACAGCACAGGTGACTTCTGAGCCTCTCAGCAGAGCCCAAACTATGCCCATTGTTGGTGAGGGGAGAAGCCCGACTCAGAGGCACCAAGTCCCTTCCCTAGGCCCTGTCCTCCTGGGACACCACAGGATCACCTGCCACAGGCCCAGGGCTTCCACGTAACTTGTTTAGCCCTCAAAACAGGGCTGGGGATGCAGCTCAGTGGCAGAACTCTTGCTCAGCATGTGCGAGGCCCTGGGTTCCATCCCCAGCACCCAGAACGACAGCAGCAACAGATCTCTGCAGCAGGACCACGGGGTAGGTTTGGCCTGCGTGTTTATTCGGACGTGGAGGCTCAGAGTAGGCATGGAGCTCGCCCATTATCTCCTGAAGACCCCACTTTCTGGACTCCTTGAATGCAGACTCGGCCTTGCAGGCGGGAGGTGTGGTCCTTGGTGACCAAGGGAGCAGCTCCTGACAGCCTGACTGCGTGGCTTGGGTCTGCGCCCTTCCGTTCTGTCTCCTCAGCACGGCTCCATGGGCTTTTTGCAGTCTGGCCACAGCGTGTCTCGAGTCTGAGCTCTCGATACTGGTCCCTTCCCACACTCTTCGCAGGGTCCACCCTTAACATACCACGTGCCACAGGCCTTGTGCTGGAGGCCACCCACCTGGCCCACTGTGCCTACTGCCTGCTGGCCACCTGGAGGCAGCTTTGCTGGGCTTTCTTCCCTCCATCACTTCCTGAACAGAGGTAACTGATCCCTGGTTGCTTCCCCTCTAGTGCTACATATGTACCGGTCACAGGTGGGCTATATACAGTGTCTGCCTCCCCTACAGACTGGTTTCTTGAGGGTGGGATCTGCACCTCAGCTTCTGGAGACATGCAGAAGAGTGACACACAGTAGGTGCTCGGGAAGCTGTTTTTGCATCCTATTGAATGCGACTGTTTAGATGCAACCGCTCTCTTCTGAGCTGATACATTTTATGTTTGAGACCTTTAGCCGCGTTCTGAGAGGTTCCTGCGTGCTGAGATGAGTCTTGATGGTAAAGGGTGACAGCAGGTTTAGAGTTTAAGTCTAGGACTTCACTCTGTGATGGTAACCGTGAGCATAAGGCCGGTGTCCAAGCAAGTCATAGAGTTTGACATTTGGGCTCCTCTACCATGCTGACTTGGTGGAGGTGGCCAGAGGCCTCAAAACCGCCTCCAGATCCCCCTGTGAGCCCAAGGCTGGAGACTGGCCACTCGCCGGTGCCCAGTGGGTGCTTTGCAGCCGTTCTCTGGGCCCTGCTTCTGGGTGCCTTAGCGTGAGTCAGAGCATGTGCAGCGTGGGCTTGTGCAGGTGGCAGGGAGCCCAGAATTAGCTCAGCTGCACTTCAGAGAACTGCTGTGGGGAGGGGAGCTGTGCCAGGCAGGATGCAAGCTGCAGAGGGGGCAGCTCTCAGGACCCACCGTGGGCCCCAGGGTATGCTGGGAAAGCGCACCTTGTGCCTGGCACGCACATGATTGTAGATGAACACTGGGTCAAAGGAGCAGATGTTACGTGGCCAATGGAGACAAATGGGAGTGCCAGACAGACATGGCCAGGTCATCCCCAGGGGTGCCAGACAGGTGTGGGCATCGCTGTGCTCACCTGCTCCTGGCCAGGCAGGGTTGACCAGCTCAGAATCTGCACAGGCAGGTAGATGGGAAGCTGACCCAAGCCTGCACACCACCGGGGAGCATGGTCTGCCCCATCTGGAATCCTTCTGCTCTTTGCAAAGTTCCTTCATGTTCGAATGGAGAGGATCATTAGCACGGGTGCTTAAATCGATTGCAAAACATGTTATTCTTCTTTGTACTTTTTCCTGCTTGCCCAAATCTCTGGCACAGGTGTGTTGCCAAGGACGCCAGGAGTTGTTACCAGAGAAAACAGGGAAGCAACACTTGTCACTCTCCAGTCTTCAGGACAAAACACAGGGGCGGGTTCCATGCCTCCCAGGGGTGTGGAGGGGCCGGGTGCTCGTGAAGCCACCGAATGAGTCAGCTGGATGGAACATTGAAATACTGAATTGCAAGCATGTGGGCATTGTCCTAGAAAAAAATAAAGACATTTTTCAAGGTTCTGGTATGTAATTTGGGCACACGTTTTTACCTCTGTGGTTTTTCCTGTTGCCATGTGAGCCCACAGGCAGCACTGTGATTGGCGTGCTGGGGGTTTCTGTGGGTTTAATCATGTGAATAGAAGAACAAAGCCCTGAAGGTTCTCAGGGTACCCAGCCTGCAGGCTGAGCCACGGATCTCTGCCTCCGTGCCTTGGCCTGACCACCGTCAGTGGCATCTGGGTTCAAGAGGCCACCGAGGGCTGGCTCCAACATTGCTAAGCAGACCCAGCGAGGACTTAGGGCCCATCTTGCAGGCCTTCCGTTCCTGCGGTTTAGATCTGGTCCTCTTCGTTGATCTGTGGACATGGGAGGGCATCAGGGGAGGTGGCCGGATAACATTTGGACCCAGCACAGGAAGCAGGAATTGTCATCTCTGAGAGTTGGAGCACAGGGACAGTGCCTGATGCAGTGGCCTCTTGCTAAGAATCTGCTCTCTACCCTTTCCATGGGGCCAGGCCCCAGATGCTGCTGTGTGAGGAGTCCCCCCACCCCAAGTCTAGGAGCACCTTCCCGTCTGTTCTTTTCAAAGCCCTACATGTACCCAGCAGTCTTTTTTTTTTTTTTTTTAAGAGAGAAGGACAGCGTGAGAGAGAGAGAGAATCAATTTTTATTGAGTTTTTCACATGGCTTTCATTGCTGTGACACTTAGCTGTGTACGTGGGTGCTGGGGTTTGAACCTGTGTACTTGTGCATGCCGGGCAAGCGCCATAACTGCTGATCCACCGGTCCAGCCCGCAACAGTCTTGTTTGAGTCCTGCATCCGCCATGAGGTGGGCACGGTCCAAACAAATCCAGAATCTTGTTGTTTGGAGGATGAGATGCCAGAGGTCCTGAGGGCAGACGGATGTGCCTGTGCTGGGCACAGGGTCACAGGCATGGGATTCCTCACCTTCCAGTTCAGCACCTTGCCCAGGTGCCTGCTGCTCACCCTCTGCCTGCCATTGTTCCGCCAGCACCTTCCCGACCTCTCTTGGAAAATCGGCGGTTTCTTAGATTATTCTGATTCTCTGCACCCAGCGAGGTAGTTCTGTGCACCCTTGAGTTAAACATTATCTGCATTGATCCCCCTGCCAACTGTGAGAGTAGGAACAGTGATTTGCTCCCTCTGAATACACTCTGTCACCCCGCAGGTGGGAGGGGAGGGAGAGCACACCTTAGATCTGATCCTCCTACCCTCAAGCCTGCTCCTTGTTTCGGGGGGCATGTTTGTCGCCAAGGGCAGAACTGACTCTGCTTAAGCGGGTCTTGGAACGGTGGTTTGGTTTTCAGAATGCATTTGCAGTGAAGGTGCTGCAGCCTGCTACCCTCAGAGAGCTTGTAAGCTGTCCTGCCACATGAGGGCGGGTCCCAGTCCACAGCTGCCTTGGTAAGGGGACTCTGAAATCTGCTTCCTGCAAGCAGGGAACAGAGCTGAGGTGGGAAGTGACCCAAATTGGAGGGAGGGTTTGGAAGAATCATCTTAGGCGCCACTCAGAAGGCAGCAGTACTGCTCGCTGCTCAAGATGCTTCGTGATGGAGGGGGGTTGAGAATCTGGGCACGTTGCAGAAGTTTCCTGCAGCAGAATTAAATTTCCCCTTCTGGAAAGCTGCTCCAGCCCTGCCCCCACTCCTCTGGTTGCTGGCTTCCCCAGCTGTATCAGTGACTCTCCGCCCCTCCCATTGCTGGGCTTTGTGACTGGGGACAGGCTCTGTGAGTTTACAGGTGGTGCCAGGGAGAAAGAGCAACGTGGCCAGGTGGCTTGGGGCATGCTCACAGATGGCTGGTTCAGCGCCAAGCCCCTGCTGCCCAGGGAGGCTGCCCAGTCTTGGAGTCAGGTTTCAGTGGACCTTAGGGCTGCTGGTGGGTCAGCAGCAGGAATGTGCTAGAGGGAGGAAATGCCATTCACGAGCCCGTGTTTGCACACGTCCTGCAGCCAGACGGGGCTCCTTTGTGAAACCTGGAAGTCCAGGTTTCACAAACAGGGGTTTGATGACAGTTGCTTGGGTCCACTTTACATGCCAAGATTCTGAACCTCCTTTGGGATTTTTTTTGGTAATAATCATGGCTGGCTGCTTTCTCAGACACATAACGATTTTTCCACACCTGCCCACTTCTTTTAAGTTAGAGTAGTTACATTGCACAACTACTACATGTAAACCAGAAGAAAATTGAACCAAAATAAAAATCTTCTGAACAATCATGTACCCCTTGAGGTGCTCAGGAAATCCAAGGCAAATATTAGGTAGGAAACCAGGATCTGCTGCTGCTGTCTAGGGCGTGTGGGTTTTATGGCATTGGAGAAAGCTTCCTCAGCAACTGACTGACAGCTTTCTGCCAGGCTCCTTTGGATCTTCGTGGGAGAGCCCTGCCCAGCGCCTGAGATGCTTCTGAGATGCAGATTCGCTGCGTGAGGCTTAAAAATCAGAACACGGTTACACTTTCTGTCCTCTGGTGCTTGCATGAAGTGTTTAAACTTAGGGTCGGGCAAGCCAAGTCTCGGGCAGAGAGCTTTTTCTGCATGTAGCCCTCCGAAAATTTAGGATTATTCTGGCTAATTTTATCCAAATGAATACATGACTTCCGCCCAGGTGAGAAAAGAAGTGAGGCACTAATGAAACTCATTGCTATATGCATGGACTTATTGTGTGAGAAATTGTGAGACTGACCACTTCCCAAGTTTTGTAGATTTTGAATGTTGTTGTATCTCTGTCTCTGATGGAGGCAACACCAGAGAGGGAAGGTCATTGCACCGTAAGCCCCCTTGGAGACCCACGCCTGCCCTGGTCTGTTGGGTATTTCAAGTGGCAGCTTGTACCAGGGAAGGTCAGGGACAGTCCTTCAACGTATTTATCTGACTGATAGACATTCAGAGCGATACACTGAGTTGGCTTTGGGTTTTTATTAGGGCTGATAAAATCTTTGTAACTTGCAAGCTGTCAGGTTTACAAGGCACCCAAAGGCTGCGGGGTGGGAGAAGCCATGAATTCATCTAGCTGGGTGGCCAAGTAAGATTGCTGGCCTCTCCCCAGCCTAGATCTTTCCTTGTGATACCAGGAATCAAGCATTTGCTAGAAAATAACATGTTGGAGGATTAATTTGTGAATTAGCTTTCTGTTACTGTAACTAATACCTGAGTTAATCAGCTTTTATCTTGGCTCACTGTTTTGGGAGGTTTCAATACAAAATTGGTTGGTCCTGTTGCTTTTGGGCCTGTGATAAGGCAGTGATTCATGGCAGGAGCACTTGGCAGAGGAAACCTGTTCAGCTCATAGCCAGAAACAGAAAAGAGAGACAAAAGACACCAGGGTCACTCTTCAAGGCCACACCCCTAGGGACTTCACACCAGGCCTCACCTCTTAAAGTTTCTGCCAGCTCCCAACAGTGCTAGATTGGAAACTGAGCGGTTTGTGCGTGGTTGGAGCACAGTTACTATCCTAGCAACTTGGAACTGCATTTGTAGGAAAGGTTGCATGTGACCCACTCCTGCCCCAGAGCTGAGAATTTGCAGTTGTCTGAAAGAGACCAGAAGGTGTCCTCCAAGCTCTCCAGGCCACACATTTGGGTTCTTCTGTCCCTGCAGCTAGTTTCCCATCCACTGGTCACAGCTTTGAACGTGGAAGGAGCTTTAAGAGTTGCCATTTCCTGCTGCAGCTGTGGCTGAACTTGGCCAACAAAACTACATATTCTTACCTGAGATGGGAACTGGCCTCGGGTTCCCATGGGCTTATCGGGAGGTGCACATTTGAATCCTAATGCTTTGTCACATTTGCGTGGTATTTAGCAGGTGTCAAAACATTCGTGTTTTCTGCTTCAAGAAGAACTCCCCCCATGCCTTTTTCTTGTGGTCTTAGGGTGTGCGGTTCATTTTGCAGTCTCTTCCACACAGCAGCCAGCGTCGCCTGTTAAAATGTAATCAGACAGAGTAACAAATACTGGATTTGTTCTCTTTTCCTAAATAATTATGACATAGCACAAAACATATAAAGCAACTGTTTTCAAGAAAGGAACACTACTTGATCCAGGTCTTTGATGCTACTGGAAGCATGTGAGGCAAACTTCATAAATATGAAGTTTGGCCTTCTCTCTGCCTTCAAAACCAAGGCACGGAGAGCAGAGGAAACGGATCAGAGTTGGGGAAGCTGAGACAGCTGGTGTTTGCGGAGAAGAGTATACCAGAGAAATCTTCAAAATTTCCACCCCAACTTTTGTATAAATGCTAAGTGGTATTTATACAGATAAAGACTCTTAGGGACCGGGCAGAGTGCTAGGCAGGGTGGGAGGGTGGTGAGCCAAGCAGAGGGTCTATAGGTTGCAGAGTTACAATGCTGGGAGGCCTAACCTGCTAGGGCCAGGAGACCTTACTGAACACCTTGATCATTCCCTTGAAACCTCAGAAAGGCTACACCGTTGGAACAGGTTAAGGAGCACACGAAAGCCCATAAGAAAACCTAAAAACAAGCCGCATCAGGACCAAGATGTTATGCCAGTCAGTTAAATGTCTGCCTAAATAAAGCTCTATACTTTTTAATCAAAGTATTTACTACATCCAGCATATAATAAAACAATCACTAGACATGAAGACAACGTGACTAATAACAGGGAAAAGAGGTCAAAAGATACAAGATCATTCAAACACAACGAGTGAAGAGATATTTAGGAGTTTCAGCGCAAAAGTGGAAATGTAAGAAACAACCGAATGTTAATTCCAGAATTGGAAAATACAAGATCTGAAATGAAAAATGCACTGCATGGATCTCAGTGCAGACACTGGTATTGAACTTGAAGACAGATCAATGGAAACCATTCAAACTGAAGCATAGTAGTGTGAACTAACATTGAAAAAAAAGTCAACAGGGCCACAGTGACATGGGAGAGAGAATACCAAACAGTCCAACAGATGTTTAATTGAAGTACTAGGAGATAAGAGGAAGGGATTGGAGTAGAAAAATATTTAAGGAACTTTCCCCAAATGTGGTGAGAAAAAAATATTTCAGTCTTAGAGATCCCAAAATTTCAAGGTAAACCCTCCAAAATCTACACCTAGGAACATCAAAATTAAGTTGCTGAAAACCAAAGAGAAAAATAAAATATTAAAGCAGCCAGAGGGAAGAGGACACATGACATGGAAGAGAATAAAAGTAAAGATACATCTTCTCATCCAGAACAGGGCCAACCCCAAAACAATGGGATGGCAGCCTAAAAGTTCTGGGAAAAAAATGCTTCAAAGTAAGTGTGAGGGGTTGGGGATTTAGCTCAGTGGCAGAGCGCTTGTGCTAGGCAAGCGCTCTGCCACTGAGCTAAATCCCCAACCCCAAGTTTGAGTTTTTTAAAAGTCAGTTTTGTAGGTAAGAACTTTCTCACAAAGAAAAATCCAGGTCCAAGTGGCTTCCCTGTTGAAGTTTAGAAAACATTTGAGGAAGAGATAGCATGAATATTAAACAAAATCTTTCACAGAGGAGGAGGAAAACCCTTCCCAAATAATTTGTCTTAATAAAAATTATTTTATAAATTTAAATGTAATAGATAATTTTAATCAGCATCATCATAGTTTTTTAAAAAGAAGAAAGAAGTTACAGACCAATATTTCTGATGAACATAGGAACATTAAAAACAAAATACTTATAAAAAAGAGCAAATATGTCATGACCAAGTGGAGTTTATCTCTGGAACGAGATGTTGGTTTAATATGCAAAGGGAGTGAATTTAATTCATTGCGTTAATTGAGTAAAAAGTAAAATGATATGATCTGTTCAGTAGGTGCACACAGCATTTGATAGAATTGGAAGCCTATTTATGACTGAAACTTCTCAGCAATCTAAAAATAGGAGGAGGATTCTCAACCTGTCGAAGTTCACCTTCCAACAACTCACAGCTAAAAATCATTCGAAGCAACAAAAAGAAAATCCATAAAGAAAGGAAAGAATAAAATTGTCTTTAGTTGCAGAGGATATCATTCCAAGTATAATAGTCCACCTTATTCTAGGCGGAACCATCACCGATGCTTCCAACCATGGGTAGAACCAAAGGTTTTATCTACTTTACTATTCCCTATACATATGCACCTGTGATAAGTTTTAGTTTGTAAATTAGGAACAGTAAGAGATTAGTAACAATAATTTACCATAAATCTCAGTGACTTCATTATACAAATTATTTTCTTTCGTTATTAAGTCAAGGACTTTCACCTTCTCACTTGAAGCAGTTTACCACTTTCTTGGGCATATCCAGTTTTCAGCATTGCTCCTCTTCGTGTAGTCATTATTAAGCAGAATAAGAGTTAGATGAACATAACCTATAATACCACAGCAGTCTACCTGATAACCAAGATGGATATGAAGTGACTACCAAGTGTGTAGCATATACTTGGTGGATACCCTGGGGGGGATGGAGCACTACAGTACACGATTTCATCACACTTCTCCGAATGCTACACAATTTAAAACTTCTGAGTTATTTACTTCTGGGATTTTTCATTTAATATTTTTGGGCCACTGTAGACTGCAGGTAACTGCAACTGTGAAAATTAAGATTGGTTAAGGGAGGATTACTGTAATCTACAAAAATGCTGCAAGAAGTACTGACCGTGGAAAGCATGGGCTACATGATCAGTGCAAAGGGTTAATGGTATTTCTATATGCTAGCCAGAGTCACTGGAAAATGAAATTAATACAGAAGCTGCATTGTGGTAGCCCTTTTGTTCAGAACCCTCTGATATAGCTTCTTACTTGACTCAGAATAAAATCCTAAGTCTTTCCCGAGTGCTCGAAGGCCCTGTTTGCTGTCCACCCTGCTCTCCCCCAGCCCCCTGCAAGTCTCTGTTCTCCCCCTGAATCTGCTGTTTGGGGGCCTTGGAGCTTGATTTTTCCTCTTTTCCTGCACTCTCTTCCCCCACATATCCCACGGCTTACCTCAGCCTCATCCAGGCTCTGCTCACCTGTCACCTTCTTGGAAAAGGTCTTCCGAGTCACCTTCTATAAAACAGTACCTCTGAGGACCTTGCTTTTGGTCTTTGGTTGGTTGGTTTTGTTTACAGTGCTGGGGATTGAACCCAGGGCCTGTGTGTGTTAGGCAGGTGCTCAGCCACTGAGACACACCCCGGGTCCCACCTTGCTTTTTATTGTTTCAGCCCTAGCCTCTGCCCAACACCTTGGATACCTATCTATTCTCTCTCTCCCGTCAAAGCTTGCAAATGAGAATTTTGCGTTTTGTGGTTGATCAGTGCTGAATCCGCAGTGGCTAGGGTCATGCCTACAACTTAGTGGTTGACAATAAGTGTTTGTTTCTTGAATAATTAAAAATAAAATGCAGTGCCCATAGGACAAAGTGTTGAGGGGGGTGGTGAATAAACCTACTGAAATGAAAGTACTTGACGTGGTAGGCCTTTAGGTTTGGTTTTTTCCCCTTTTTTTGAAAAATCTATGTAATTTTACCATAACATTTTTTCAATTAAAATTTTTGAGATAGCCAGGTATGGTGGTGCACACCTGTAATCCCAGCTACTTAGAAGGCGGAGGCAGGAGGGTGGCAAGTGCTTGCCTAGCATGTGCAAGGCCCTGGGGTCAGTCCCAGCACTGCAGAATGAATGAATGAATTCCACTGTCAGGATGAGCCCCAAGGCAGCACAGGGTGTGTGTGTAGGAGTGGTCACAGAGGCACCCCTTGCTGGCTATCACCTCATGGGCTCTGCACAGGGCCGAGTGAGATGTACGTGGATAGGATGGTGAGTCAGAGAGATCTAGTTACCTGCACAGAGATGCTCAGACAAGCTCCAGCCAGGAGCCCTGGCTTTCCATTGCACTCCATGGTGGGAATGGGTCCCACGATGGTTCTGCATGAGGCTCTGAGGCTAGGCAGCCCCTCAGGTCTGATATTTATGAACTTCAATGTGCCGCTTCCTCTTTTATGCATGCATGCTTAGGGTGAGGTGGCGACTCAAGGAAGAAGGTTTTCTGGGTTTTATTTCAGCTTTTCAGGGTCTGTTTGGGAAGCAGGACCGGTAGGGATAGACAGTGGAGCCAGCCCAACATCAGGTAGGCCTGAAATGTTTTCACACATGAGAAGATGGAGGAAGGGACATGCTGGTCCTGGGTCTGGGTCCCCACAGACCCCAAGCATGGGTCTCCAGAATGTGGGGTGGCAAGGAGAACACAGGATGTGCATGAGTGATTCTGCTGGGGCCCAGTTCATGTCAATTCTGCTGGGGCCCAGTTCATGTCACATAAGCCACCTGGGCCAGCATGGAGGCCCATGCAGGTAAACAGAGGTGGGGTTGTTTTTTTTTCTTGGATCCGTTGCTAGGTGAAAAAACTGGGCATTCATGTGCAGGATCTCCTTGGATCTTCAAAAATGGGCAAGAGAAAAAAATCTCTCTCTGTTCTGATGAAGAAACAGAATGATCACATGGGTTTCCCAAGCTCATCCCCAAAATAGGTGGCATGCCTGGGACAGGGATCCAGGTCTTCAAACTCCAAGGCAGGGCTGGGGCAGCATGTAGCTCAGCGGTGGCGTGTTTGCCTAGCTTGTGTGAGACCCTGTGTTCCATCCCCAGTACCGCAAAACAAAATTGCAGGACTCCAAGGCGAGTGCTCTGTCTCCTGGAGGGCTCCAGCGGAGGGACTTATGTGGAACAAATCTCCCAGGGGAGTGACTGGCACAAAGAGTCACACTGTGGCCGTGAGATTGTGCTAATTGCAGTTGGGAGGTTTCCCGCAGATTTGTTCTGAGGGAGGAATGAATGAGGGTGGAACGCAAGCAAAGAAAGTGAGGGTGCCTCGAAAGAGGTGGGCACGTCAGTTTCCTAATATTTTGCTCTGGGTGTCAGATATCTCTGGGGGCCCTGTGTTTTTATAGCTCTCCCTTTGGGGATCATTTTACCTTGTCCTCAGAGGGTCTGAGGCTGACAGGAGCTCTGATATCATTGACACTGGAATGAGCGTGGCTCAGGGCTCTCTTACACCAGAATTTGTCTCTGTTCTGCAGATGTCATTCTGGGCACCAAGTGGCTCAGAGACCTGCCAGAGATTAGACAAAAGAGCATCCTCAGACCGAGGTCCAAGAATGTAGGACTCTCCTGCAGCAGCATTTCTTGGGACGTTAGTATTTTACTGCATTTGGGCTGAAGGATGCCATTGGAAAGAATGTTTTTTCTTCATAATTTAGTGATACATCCAAAAAGAAAAATTACGACTAAGACCAATGTGAGAGTAGTTGTAGCTGGAGGCTTGTTAAGAATGCTTAGTGCATTCTGCATTTGGGGTTAATCGGAATGCAAATGGTTTTCATCATCGGTACTTTTGTGCTTTAGGGAAAGAAAATATTTTTCCTTGACTTCAGTGTTTGCAGGAGTTTAAAACTGAGAGGTGGTGTCTTTCCACAGGTAGGATTGTTTAACACAATCAATCCTGACGTCCACTCTTAGGCCTCACAGAGAAATTGAAGACTTCCTTATTTTTTTTCCTGCTAGATGAAGTTTTAAAAAGAAGAAGTGGGGAATGAAGTGGATCTTAAAGTCAGGGACTTCTGGAAGTGGACATTTGGCAGGTGCAGGACAGCTGACCCCTCATTCTGCCCAGGCATGGTCTGTGTGCGGTCAGTGATGGACTGATGGAGCCCTCACCGTGAAGTCCTTGCATTGAGCCTTGCTGTGGTTTGGATGTGGTTAGAGTGTCTCCCAAGGGTTCATGTGCTGGCAAATTGGTGTTCAGTTGGGAGGTGTTGGGACTTAGGTCACTGGGTCCCTTGGAAGAGATGATGGTAGTTCTGGTGGGACCTAAGTTGGTTCTCTTGAGTGGCTTGTTATAAAAGGGCAAGACCAGCCCCTCTTCACTCCCCGGATTCCTGCCTCACCATGTGATCTCACGCTCATGTCCTCCCACGGTGATGCCATCCACCATGAGCCCTCACCAGACGCAGAACAAGTGGGGCCGCCTGATCTTGGACTTTCTCCCTCAGAAGCTGAACTAATAAGCCTCTTTTCATTCTTTTTTTAAAAGAGAGACAGAAAAAGAAAGAAACTATTTTTATGTAGTTTTTCTTCTGGCATTTGTTTTTCCAGCACTTAATTGTGTATGTGGTGCTGGGGTTTGAACCCAGGTCCTCACACATGCCAGGCAAGCGCTCTGCTACTGAGCCACTGCTCCAGCTCCAAGCCTCTTTTCTCTATGTATTACCCAGCACTAGATATTTTATTATAGCAATAAAAGCCTGGAAAATACAGATCTGCACAGCACCAATGGAAGCTGAGGCTAGGAGTGAGCTCCCTGTGGCTTCAGGATGTTCTAGTGGAGAGTGTTGCTTCACCAGCTCATGTGAAGCCCCAGTGTGTAGGATGTGGGGGAGTGTGCCGGTGAGCTCTCCAGATGCACTCACTCCAAGAGGATGCCGAGCTTCCTAGGCGAGAAAGCACTGGATGCTGGTTGTAGATATTGGGATGCTGGGTACATTTTCCTAGCTAGATCTGGTAAACCTGGGACCATGTTTGCTTTGGACCAGTGGCTTGTGGGCCAGGGTTTCTCTTCATAGGTGGGAGGGGATAGTCCCCATAGTCTCTCTGCTCTATAGGGAAGAACCAAGATGGAAACTCAGGCCCAGCAAAGCCACACATTTTTAAAGCCCTAACCCCTGTGCCTGCCTCTGGCCCCCTCACTTGTCCTGGGCAGGGAGAGGGGTCTGGTGCCCCTTTCTCTGTTACTTGATTCCTTCACAGGTCCCCATCACAGAGTTAGAGCCAGGTGACCTTCTCCTCAGCAGAGGAGGCCCTGTCCTGGCAGCCACGCCTGAGTCCCTAATTGTTTCCTGTGGCTGGCTTGCTCTTAGTCGGGGAAAGCTGGGATTTCTGCCTGGCTGGGCTTGGATCCTCGTATCATTTTAGGGTGCCAAGTTGGGATGCTGGGAGTATGCTTGGTTCTCTTGGGAGGTCTGCCCCCTCCAAATTTTGTAGTAAAAGGATAGTAAACAGCATTGGGACTTTATTAAACAATGCCACCACCTTCTCCATGCACGCACACACACTTGATAGTCAGGCCCTGAATCCTGTCTCTGTTCTTTTTCTTGCCTGCTCCACCATACTCCTTTGGAAGGCCAGGGGAGGTGGGCTTCAGAGAAGGCATTGCTGGGTAGATTTTGTGGCATGGCTCTGACTGTGGAGGGTACCAGGCCACCCTCCTCACTGAACCTCCAGTCTGCCACCTGCCTTCCTGCTGGGCTCATTTCCCCCACATACTTCCCTCGGTCTTACCCTAAGAACCTCCCTCTTTAGGCCTGCTCTGGCCTTTCCGCCTAGTCCTCTCCTTTCTTCCTTAGACATGAGCTTTGCCTCCAGTCCCATGGGGCCACTCCATCTGCTGAGAACATACACCTTTTGCCACCACTGCCGGGTGCTCCTGGGTCTCCGCCTGCCTGCAGTGCCACCACCATCCCTGTTCCTTCGCCGGGCCATTTCCTGTCAGTCCTCAGGACTCAGCTGTTGTCCCTGGAGTTCCAAACCCAGCACCATCTCCACCCCTGGAGCACCCATTTTGCGCCTGGTCCTGTTCTGTGTCAGGGCATTTTCTTTCTTTCTAGCGGAGCTTTGTGTAACGGATGCTGTCTGGCGCGGTGCTGCGCTGCTGGTGTGGAAGAGGCAGCAAGGCCCGGGCTGGTCGGGATGGCGTGCAGGGGCTTGCTGGTCCTGCTGGACTCTGACCCACGTGGGTGCTGCAGGCAGATGACTCTCAGCTGCAGCAAGTCCGCCTGAGTCAGGGGCATGAGCCTTGGGCCCTAGAATGTGCTTGATGTGGCCAGTAAGGGGACTTGGGTGTTCTGCCTGGCTGAGATGTGGAGAGCTGACTGGCCCCGCTGGCCTTCCCTCCACTGTCTGAACTTCAGTGACATTTGTCATCCGCGTGTCCGTCACTCATCACATGACATTGCTTTGGGCACTTCTCACAGTCTTGGGGAAGTGAGGACCGTGTTCTCATAACTCTTGAAGCCTCCCACGTTGCCTCCCAAGTTGACTTGCCCGTGCCTCTTTAAACAAGTATTAATTGTTGAAGAATGTTTCATGTCTATGTGTGCAATCGTATGTGACAACCAGCAGAATAGCCCCCGTGCCAGCCAAGTGCCAGCCAAGTGCTCAGAAGAGAAATTTCCTTCTCCTGATTCTATAGACTTGGTATCTTCGTTTTTATAGTAGCTGAACTCAGCTCTTCACTAATTAGGCATACATACCCATTTTTGGAAATTTTATGTGACCAACAGTACAAACATGTTCTCTCCAACTGCAGCAACTTTGGGGATCCCTGGAACACCCTAAAGAAGACCTAAGCAGAGTACTTTGAGGGAAATGAAAAACCAGCTGTGGAAATCTCACAGCGGGCTCCACGGCTTTGGGATCACTGGGGGCTGTCTCCCTTGGGCGCACCTGTCCCTTTCTCAGGCCTGGGCTGCGTACATGCACTCAGTTCAGGCCTGCTGAAGAATTGTCAAATGAAGGTGCCATCCAGAGTTGCCTTCCAACTCAGCGTTCTGTGAATAGCAGGATACAGGATTGGTTTGTGCCCTCAGTCCCTGTTGTTTTTTGTGAGGTTGGGGAGGAAAATCAGTCACCAACGTTGACCATGGCTTCCAGGCTGGGTTTGGAAGTAACGAAAGGCTAATTTTTCTTTCTTTTTCTCTTTCCTTCTTTGTCTTTTTTATTGCATGAAGCATCCCTACTTTAGGAATTAAAAATGACCAGGAAAAGTTATGCCCCCCAAAACCTTCTGAGTGTTTTCCTAATCTGGCTCAGCAGAGCTCTGATTGGTTACATGCTCCTTGTTATGACTTGAGTTGGCTGCAGTCAAAGTCCCTGGGACAGGCAATTTCTTTGGCACTTGTGCAACATAAAAGATGATAGGTGACCAAAGGAGCAAGGCTCCTGTATACTCAACAACACTTCTGTTGCTTTCGCATGCCATAGCAGCGGGTAAAGAGGACAAAAGGGCACTGGCGCATGCCACAGCTTGGACGGGTCTCAGAAGCATCACGCTTAGTGAAAGAAGCCAGTCTCCAAATGTTCCACACTGTACAATTCCATTTCTGTGACATTCTGAAAAGACAGGACGTGAGTGACAGAGAACAGATCCGCAGTTGCCAGGGTTGGCACGTGACTGTGAAGGAGCGGGCGGAGGAGGGTTTTGGGGGTGATGGAACAGTTCTGTACCCACCGCCACCACCCAGGTGGTAGCCATGTGACTGTATGTGAAAGCTCACGGAGCTGCACACCAAAAATGGGCCCCATGTACTCTAAATAAAGGAACTATTAGCAGAAGGGCAAGCAGTGCCTGAATCACACACTTACCAGCAAGAGGCTCAGACCCCCTGGGAGCCACCGCCTCTGTGCAGAGCTTTAGTAACCCCCCGAGAAATTGCTCTGCCATTCTGCCGGTGGCCAGTCAGGGTTACCACCTGGTTTCCTCTGTTCTATAAAAATAGATGGTGGGGGCTGGAGCGGTGGCTCAGCAGTTGCGGTGCTTGCCTGGCATGGGAAAGACTCGAGTTCAACCCTAGCACCACGTACACAGAGAAGTGTCGGAGCAACGAAAGCCACGTGAAAAACAATAAAATTGAATTGATTCTCTCTCTTTCTCTCTCTCCTCACTGTCCCTCTCTCTTAAAAGAAAAAAATAGATGGTGGAATTTTTACCTGGCTGCAGATTTGCGCTTAAGGTATCTGTAGGTAAAGCTGGGGTTTGGGTGGGATCTTTGGCAGCTCCCAGGGTTTCTTTCCTTTTCTGTGTAAGTGTTTACATAAATGTGTTTGCATTTTTGAAACTGAACCATTTAGAATCATTGCATCTTTTCAGCTCTGATTTATCCCTTGGAAGTATTTTCTCGGGTCCACCCTGTGAATGCAGCTGTGTTGCTCTGTGCCCGGGACAGCTGCGTCTGCTCTTAGAGATTCCTCCTTCCACTCATTTGCTCACATGTAAAACTGGGGTCCATCCTGGGTGTCACTTTTCCTCACTTCCAAGCCCCTCTTCGGGCACCTGTGTTTTCTGTCTTTCTGAATAGTCTTCAGACTGGTCCCTTGTGCTCCAGCCAGGTTTCCACTCCAGCCCTCCTGCCACAGCCTCCAACCCAGGCTCCGCCCTTATGTCCACTCTGTCTGTTGGGCTCCTATAACAAACGACCAGAGACTGAGTGATTACAAGCAACAGAAATGAGTTTCTCACAGTTCTGGAGGCTGGAAGTCCCAGATCAAAGCACCAGCAGATTTGTGGGCTGCTGAAAGAAGGCTTCCTAGTTCATGGATGGCTATCTTCCCTACAGCCTCCTAGGGGAAGAAGGGACAAGGGATTTTTTTGTTTGTTTGTTTTGGTACTGTGGCATTGAACCCAGGGATGCTTAACCACTGAGCCACATCCCCAGGCCTTTTTATTTTTTTGTTTTGAAACAGGGTCTTGCTAAGTTGCTGAGGCTGACTTTGAACTTGTGATCCTCCTGTCCCAGCCTCCTGAGTCCCTAGGATTACAGGCATGCTCTACCACCCCTGGCACATCAAGGGATCTTGCTGGGGTCTCTTATTTTTTTTTTCCAATTATGAGGGTAGTATATTCTGATCACGAAAACAGGTAAAAACATTTAAAGACAACAAAATTACAAATACACTCAGACATTTATGATCAATTGATTTTTTCACAGAGGTGTCAAGAAAAAAAACAACTTTAGCCATACCAAATAACTTTTCAGATTTTCCAGACTATCAAGTATTTTTGTGATTACTATACATACATAGCTTCAGGAACTATAAAAGCATATCTTCTTAAAAGTTTTTTGAGGGGTTGGGGATTTAGCTCAGTGGCAGAGCGCTTGGCTAGCATGCGCAAGGCCCTGAGTTTGGTCCTCAGCCCTGAAAAAAAAAGTTTTTTGAAACCTGAGACAAATAAAAAAAATATCATAATCAAATCATATAAATGCAGACGACTATAGTCATAAAATGTGCAAGGAAAATTTAAATACCAAGAAAGTATTTTATTTATAGCGTATAGGGAAGCAGTGAAGGTGTATGAAATATATTATCTCGGTAATGCCAATGAAAACCCTGATCATCCTGATTTGAAGAAATCAATAGTAGTATGGTATATTGTCTTACTTCACTTAGGCAGAAAAAATTCTAATACGTAATAACAGTTCATAAAATATATATAAATTGCATAATGTGTACCACACCATGACAGATTTTTATTTTCCCTGTACCCCTCCCCCAAAACTTCCAGAATTGCCCATTATCCTCTGTACTAAAATCACAATTTAATAAACAGTTCTAATAATTTTATCAGAGAAAAGAACCACTGCACAATAAAAAAGGGCAGCCTGCACAAGACTTCCTGGAGATCACACCCAAAACACAGGCAGCAAAAGCAGAAAGAAGTAAATGGCCTTACGTGAAACTAAAGTTTCTACATAGCCAAGAAAACAGAGTGAAGTGAAAATCCACCATTTGGGGGGAAAAAAATCCCATTTATTGATTGGATTATTTGTGAGTTTGGACTTTAGTTTCTTTAGTTCCCTGTATATTCTGCATATTAGCCCTCTGTCCGAGGTGTAGCAGGCAAAGGTTTTCTCCCATTCTGTAGGTTCTCTCTTGATGCTCTTGACTAGATCTTTAGCTGTGCAAAAACTTTTTAGTTTCATTGCATCCCATTCATTTATTCTTGATTTTACAGCTTGAGCCATGGCAGTTTTGTTAAGGAAGTAACTGCCGACTCCTATATGTGGTAGTGATGATCCTGCTTCTTTTTCTAGTAAGTTTAAAGTTATTGGCTTAATATCCATGTCTTTGACCCATTTTGATTTAATTTTTATGCAGGGCAAAAGATATGGATCCAGCTTCAGTTGTCTACACATGGCTGTCCAATTTGTCCAGCACCATTTGTTGAACAGGCTATCTTTCTTCCACACTATACTTTTGCCCCCTTTATCAAATATCAAATAGTTAAGGATATGGGGGTTTGTCTCAGGATCTTCTATTAGGTTCCACTGGTCTTCGGTTCTGTTTTGATACCAATACCATGCTGTTTTTGCTACTACGGCTCTGTAGTAAAATTTCAGGTCAGGGATTTCAGGTCAGAAAAGATACCCTACTTTTTCCTTCCTGTAGAGTAATGTTTGGGCTAGTCTGGGTCTCCTGTTATTTCATATGAACTTGAGAACTGCTTTTTCTATATCTCTGAAGAATGCCATAGGTATCTTGATGGGGATTGCATTGAATCTGTATAGGGCTTTGGGTAGAATGGCCAATTTTATTATATTGATTCTGCCTAACCATGAGCATGGAATGTTTTTCCATCTACTTAGGTCTTCTGTAATTTCTCTTTTTAGTGTTTGATGGTTTTCTTTGAAGAGGTCCTTAATATCCTTTGAAAGGTTAATGCCCAAGTATTTCATTTTTTTGGAAGTGATGGTGAATGGGAGAGATTTCCTGATTTCTTCTTCTGCAGATTTGTTGCTGGAGTAAAGAAACGCTAGTGATGTACTGGAGTTGATCTTGTAGCCAGCTACTTTGCTGAAAAGACCTATAAGCTCTAGGAGTTTTCTGGCCGATGTTATTGGGTCTTCTAGATATAAAATCATGTTGTCTGCAAATAGATAACTGAACTTCCTCTTTTCCTATACGAATACCTTTGATTTCCTTGTCTTGCCTGATAGCTCTGGCAAGGGTTTCAAGGACTATGTTGAACAAGAGTGGGGATAGCGGACAGCCTTGTCTCGTACCTGACTTCAGTGGAAATGCTTTCAGTTTTTCTCCATTGAGGATAGTGTTGGCTATGGGTCTGTCATAAATGGATCTGGCATAGTTAAAATATCTTCCCTTGATCCCTATCTTTTCCAAAGTTTTGAGCATAAAATGGTGTTGAATTTTATCAAATGCTATCTCTGCGTCAATTGAGATGATTATATGATTTTTGTTTTTAATTCTGTTTATGTGGTGAATTACATTTATTGATTTGCGTATATTGAACCAGCCTTGTTTTCCTGGAATGAAGCCCACTTGATCATAATGAATTATCTTTTTAATGTGCTTTTGTATCCGATTAGCTAAAATTTTATCAAGGATTTTTGCATCAATGTTCATCAGGGAAATTGGTCTGTAGTTTTCTTTCCTTGATGTGTCTTTGTTGGGCTTTGGAATCAGTGTAATGTTTGCTTCATAAAAAGTGTTTGGGAGTGTTCCCACTCTATCAATTTCCTGGAAGAGCTTGAAGAGGATCGGTGTTAGTTCTTCTGTGAAGGTTTGGTAGAATTCTGCCGTATATCTATTCGGACCTGGGCTTTTCTTTTTTGGGAGAGCTTTGATTGCTTCTTCAATTTTGCTTTCTGTGATAGGTTGGTTGAGGTTTTCAATGTCCTCCTGTGTTAAAGAGGGAATGTCATGTGTGTCCAAAAACCTGTCCATGTCCTCCAGGTTATCAAATTTGGCAGAGTATAAATTTTCAAATTTATACTGATATTCTGATAATCTTCTGTATCTTGGATGAGTCTGTGGTGATATCCCCATTTTCGTCTCTGATTTTGTTGATTTGCTTCATTTTGATCTTTCTTTTGGTGAGTTTGGCAATGGGTCTGTCAATTTTATTAACTCTTTCAAAGAATCAACTCTAAGATTTGTTAATAGATTGAATAGCTTTTTTGTTCTCAATTTCATTGATTTCAGCTCAGATTTTGGTAATTTCCTGTCTTCTGTTAGATTTAGGGTTGGACTGTTCCTCCTTTTATAGTCGTTTTTGAAGCATAAGGCTATTAATCTGATCTCTTTCTAGATTTTTGATGTATGCACGCAGTGCTATAAATTTACCTCTTAAGAAAGCCTTCATACTGTCCCAGAGGTTTTGGTATGTTGTTTCCTCATTCTTGTTCAATTCCAAAAACTTCATAATCTCTGTTCTCGTTTCCTCTTTTACCCATCCTTCGTTTAAGAGGTAATTATTCAATTTCCAAGTATTCGAATAGTTTCTGTTGTTTCTCTTGTTGTTGATTGCTAAGATCATAGCATTATGATCTGACAGAATACATGGGATTATATCCACTTTTTTATATTTGCTAAGATTGTCCCAGTGAACTAGGATGTGGTCTTTTTTAGAGAAGGACCCATGGGCTGAAGAGAAGAAGGTAAATTCAGCTGTCTTAGGATGGAATATTCTGTAAATGTCTGTTAAGCCTGATTGATTAATAGAGTAGTTCAGATTGGAGACATCTTTATTGATTTTTTGTTTTGATGATCTGTCTAGAGTTGATAGTGGTATGTTGAAGTCCCCCAGGATTATTGTTGAGATCAATGAGGGGATTAATGTCCTTAAGTATTTTTTCCATATATTTGTGGGGGTTGTAATTAGGGGCATAAATGTTGATTATCGTTATATCTTCTTGGTGAACTGTCCCTTTTAGTATGATAAAGTGTCCCTCTTTGTCCTTTCTGACTAGTTTTAGTTGGAAATTAATAAATTAGAATCACTACACCCGCTTGCTTTTTTGGGCCACAAGCCTGGTAGACGTTTTGCCATCCTTTCACTTTCAGCCTGTGTCTATTTTTGAGTGTCAAATGTGTCTCTTGCAGGCAACATATTGTTGGATTTTGATTTTTGATCCAGTGGGTCAGTCTGTATCTTTTAATTGGGACATTGAGACCATTCACATTCAAGGATAGAATAGATATGGGAGGCTGATTCACAGACTTTGTATCTATTACAGAGTTTTGAGTCATCTTGAAAGTCAGTTTTTGTATAGTATGATTATTGACTCACCTTTGTTTAAGGATTTAGCATATTGTTGGCATTATCTGCTGAATGGAGAATATCTTTGAGAATGCTCTATAGAGCAGGATTTGTGTTCATGTATCTTGCTAGCTTGAGTTTATTGTTGAAGTATTTAATTTCCCCTTCACATTTGAAGCTGAGTTTTGCCAGATATATTACCTTTGGTTGAAAGTTTTTATTTTTTAATGCTTGAAAGATATTGTTCCAAGCTCTTCTGGCCTTCATTTTTTGTTCTGAAAAATCCATAGTGATTCAAATTGGTTAGTCTCTGAATGTGATTTGGGGCTTTTCTCTAGCAGCTTTTAGAATTCCCTCTTTAATTTCTCTGTTATTCAGTTTGTAAATGATATGTCTTGGTGAGTTTCTCCACTGATTAGGTCTATTTGGTGTTCTATAAGCATCTTGGATGTGGTATTCCGGATCAATAGCAAAATGAGGGAAGTTCTCACTTATGATTTCGCTTAAAAGGTTCCTGAATCCCCTTGTTTGCTGTTCAGAGTTTTCCTCCATGCCAGTGATTCTCAGATTATTATGCCTTATCTCATCAAATATGACTTGGAAGTTCTGATTATGTAAAATAAGCTGTTTATCTTGTTTTTCTTCTTTGATTTCTACATTGTTTAGGCGATCCTAATTGTCCGATACGCATTCTTCAAGCGCTGAAGTTCTATTTTCAGTGGAGTTTACTCTGCTTTTGGTGTCTTCCAGTGAAGATTTAAATTGGTTAACCGTGTTTTCAATCCTGATAGCTCTGCTACATCTTTTTTCAGAATGTCGATATCCTTGTACAGCTGATCTTTCATCTCCTGGAATTGATCCTTAATTTCCCTGTAGAATTTGTCTCTCATCTCTTGAAATTGCTCTTTGATCTCTTTCCTTATTTCCTCTCTCAACTCTTTGATTGCATTACTAATCAATGCTAATACAATGTCTTTGGTTTTCATTTCGGGCCCCGGCTATGGGGTCCTTGTGTGGAGAGCTCTGGGTTTGAGGAGAGTTATTTCCCCTTTTCCTCATTTTCTGAGTCAGAGAGCTTGTCTTTTATTTCAGCCTTGATAGTCTTGTTGGAGTAATTGGAGCTTCTTATGACTTTGCTTCGTTTGAAGAGGAGCTATTTGGTCAATATAGACCTAGAGATGCCAGACGGTTCTGTGAGAATTTGAGAGGCTGTAGGTGCAAATACTAGTCCGTTTCAACGAAAACAGATGAGCTGATGATTAGCACCAATAGTGGCAGCTTTCTTTGAGAGAACTCTCACTGTGTAGTATGATACCAAGCAAGTAGCTGTTTTGAGGCATTTCAATTTCTTCAGGTATTGGGGTCTCTCTGAAATTGGGGGGAAGGATTGACTTGGAAGTCAAGGAAGTGAATTGGGGAGGTATAAAATCACACCTGTTATAGAGTATAGGGGAACTAGGGAATTGGGTGGAGTAGGTTATTTTATTAGGACTAAGGAAAACGTAGGACTGGGGTGCGGGTAGGGTAAAGACTTGGGGTGGGAATGAGAGAAAGATGCTTAAATTTAGGGATTACCAGAGTACAGTGGAGAAAGAAGTTAGCAGTAGGGTTCAATAAGACCTAAAGAAATAAAGAAATAAGAGGCAATCACCAATACATACACACAGATAAGTATTTACATCCACCAACACCAAACTTCAGTATTGCTCATAAGGCAAGAAAGCAGCAGAGGAAAAAGAAGGAAAAGAAAAAAAAAACCCAAAACCCACAGTAATGTTAAAAATTTTAAAGTATTTTTTCCAGCCGGATTCCCATTTAAAAAAAAATTAAAAATTAAAAAAATAATAGTAACAAAAGAAAAAAAATGAAGAAATGAAAAAGAAAAAAATCCACAAAACTAGTTGGTACAGTTCTGAGCTTTTCCGGCCCTTAGATCAGGAGGTATGTATCATGGGGTGGTGCGATCAAATCCAACATCAAGCTGGGGATTCTTCGGAGTTGAACTTGTTTGGGGAGAAGCAGATTGGTTGAGTTCAGTGGCCTGGATTTTCTTAGAGGATCTCCTCAAAATTTTCTGTTGCAAAGGGATATTCACCTTTCCCTGGGCTATAATCCTGAGATGGTTGCTTTCTGCCAATCCACACTCTAAATATTTCTTGGACCTGGGGCTCAGACGTTGTAGACAATCGAGTTGATCCTATTGTAGATGCGTGGGTCTCTGACTGATCCAAGGAGAGTGTCTAGCCTGAGACTCGCTTCCTCTGGGTCACTGGTGACCCACTCTGTGTGTCTTGTGATCTTCTGGAGTCCCAAGAGCTGCTCTGTGAGGTTGATTGAAACCCTCAGAAAATGGACCAGATTGTGCCAGTGCTTGTGTGATTCTCCGTTGCAAGCACTGGGAGGCGCCCTGCTAGAGAGGTCCAGGCCTACGCAGCCTTGGGTGTGCAAGGAGCTCAGATGCTAAGGTGAAGCCTGAGCTGCCCCATATATTCAGAGCTTCCTGAGGCAGATTTCAAGGAGGGGCTGAAGCAGAGGATCCCCTAGAGAGGGGTGCTCCCTGCTGCAGCAAGTGCTGTTCACAGGCTCCTCCTGTTTGGGTGGTAAGGGGGATGGACCAAAGGGCAGAAGGTCGCCAGCCGAGAGGTTTGGGAGCTGGAGAGGTGATGTGCAGTTTGCTGCAGCCCCCAGGGCAGATGGCCAGTTGGTGGGGGGGGTGGTAACTTCTGTTTCTGGTTGCGGGGACTGAGGCCCCATAACGCTGCTGGGCATCCCGCCCTGCCCTCAGGGACGCATCACAATGGTGGCAGCTGCCGCACACACAGCTACGAGTTCGCTAATGTGAGGAATTAATTCCCAGCGCTTTATGCAAGATTAGGTAAATCACCAGCCGTCAGATCAGGGAGTTCGCAGCCGGCCGGGTTAGGGTGCGTGGTTAGGAAACCCGCTCCCTTCTGTTTTAGGTTCTGGTTTTCTGACCTTGAGGGCTGCGAGCCCGCGAGCGTTTTTTGCTGCGCAGCCGGCCCCACCCTCAGGAACACGTCACAATCGGGCGCCGGCGGCTGCCGCTCGCAGGAACAGCTGTAAGTTTGCTAATGTGAGCAATTAATTCCCAAACTTAATTCCAAGTTCATGGAAATGAAGAGCAGTCAGATCAGGGAGTTCGAGGCCCGATTAGGGAGGAAACTTGCTCCGTTTCCTCCCCTTCGGGGAAGCTCCCCTCCCCCCGGGTGTGGAGGCGGTCACACAGGCGCCACAGACTTCCTCCTTTATTTTCGTTAATGCTCCACACTATTCCTTTGGAGTTAAAAAACTAGCCGGGGTTAATGTTCGCCCACACTGGGAGCTTCGTCCTACCGTGGGAATCCGCGTGCAGTCCTGCAGCGTGAGGTGACTCTCAGGAGCGTCTCGGAGTCACTGCTGCTGGGGTGGCCGCCATCTTCTAGCTCCCTATTAGTATTTCTAGTAGGTAAAATTTTCTAATAACAGTTTCCCTAGTTTTTGTTTATTTGGGAAAGACTTAATTTGTCTTAATTTTCCTTCATTTTAAAAATGGTGGTGCGCGCCTGTAATCCCAGCAACTTGTGAGGCTGAGGCAGGAGGATTGTGAGTTCAAAGCCAGCCTCAGCAACTTAATGAGGCCCTAAGCAATTTAGTGAGATGTTGTCTCAAAATAAAAAACAAAAGGGGCTGCGGATGTGGCTCAGTGATAAAACTCTGGGTTAAATCTTCAGAATCATAATGGAAGAAAAAAAATTGAGGTGAAAAATCAACATAAAATTAACCATTTTAAGGGAAGCAATTCAGTGACATTTAGTAGATTCACAGTATTGTACACCATCTCCTCTATCTAGTTCTAAAACATTTTCTTTATCACGAAACTGTTCAGCAGCCCGTCCCCATTCTTTCATTTTTGAAAAATATTTTTACCATATTTAGTGTTCCTTCTCCACAGTCTATTTCTTGCAGCCTATTTATCTATTTATTTATTTTTAAAGAGCAAGGGAGAAAAAGAATCAATTTCCTTTATTTTTTCAACTGGCCTTTGATACCTCGTTACGTATGTGGTGCTGGGATTTGGACCCAGGTCCTTGTGCGTGCCAGGCAACCGCTCCAACCACTGAGCAAACCGCTCCAGCCCCTCTTGCAGCACTTTGAATGGTTCATCTCAGTGCTTTCCGTCCTCCATGACTGCTCATGAAAAATCAGTTACTGAACATATTGGGGCTTCTTTGTATGGTATATGTTGCCTGTAAGATTCTGTCTTTATTTTGGCTTTGACAGTTTGACTTTGATATATACAGGGTTGGATCTCTCTGCATTTATCCCGAGTGGAGTTCACTGAATTCCTTAGATGTGTAGATTAATGTTTTCTTCAAATTTGGAAGTGTTCTTCCAATTAGTTCTTCAAATATTCTGTCTGCAGTTTTCTGTCTCTCCTCTCCTCCTGAGTCTCTCAATATTAGTACACTCAGTGGTGTTCCACAGGTCTCTGGAGCTTTATTCATTTTGGAGGGGGGAATGCTGCAGGTTGAACCCAGGGGTGTTTAACCACTGAGCAACATCCCCAGCCTGTTTTATTTATTTATTTTTTTAGGGACAGGGTCTCACTAAGCTGCTTAGGGTCTCGCTAAGTTGTTGAGGCTGGCTTTGAATTTGTGATCCTCCTGCCTCAGCCTTCCCAGCCACTGGGATTATGGGCTCGTGCTACTGCAAACTGTTTATTTTTTTTTAAATTGTAACTTCTTTCTTTTACTTAGTCTGGGAAATCTTACTTGCTCTGATTTCAGGTTCACTAACTCTTCTGCCAGTTCAAATGCCGTTGAGCTCTTTCAGTGATTTTAAAATTTCAATTATTTTACTTTTCAACTCAGTAATTTTTATTTGGTTCTCTTTTATACTTTGCAAATCTTTTTTGTATTCTCTATTCGATGTGACATGATTCTCATACTTTCCTTTATGTGTTCTTAATTCTTTGCACATGTTTAAAACGATTGACTCAGGTTATTTGTCTAGTAAACTCAAAGTCTTGACTTCCTACCGTGGACCATACATTGTTTCTTTTTATGTCATATAACTTTTTTTTTTTCATAAAGGAGAGGGACAGTGAGAGAGAGAGAGAGAATCAATTTTATTTAGTTTTTCATGTGGCCTTCGTTGCTTCGAGACATCGTTGTGTACGTGGTACTGGGGTTTTAACTTGCGTACTCATGCATGCAAGGCAACTGCTGTAACCGCTGAGCCACTGCTCCAGCCCTGACTTTTTGTTAAAAAATTTAAAAATATAATGTGGCAACCTGGAATATCAGATTTTCCCTCTCTCTTTTTCTTTTCTTTTTTTTTTTAAGAGAGAAGGACAGTTAGAGAGACAGACAGAGAGAATCAATTTTTATTGAGTTTTTCACGTCTTTTGTGCTCCAACACTTATTTGTGTACTTGGGTGCTGGGGTTTGAACCTGTATACTTGCACATGCCAGGCAAGCGCCGTAACCACCAAGTCACTGCTCCAGCCCCAGATTTGCCCTCTTTTTATAGAACTTGTTAATGCTGTTTGGTGGTGTTGGTTTACTGACTTTTTCTGAACTAATTCTTAAAGTCTATATTTTTGTCATGTGTCCACTGAAATCTTTGTGTGGTTAGCTTACTGCTCAGCTGATGATTGAACGGCTATTTTCTTAAGCATTTGGAACCAGTTTTTGCTGAGAGAATCTGTACATATTGGGACATTCCTTTCACCCCTCATCCCTTCTGAACCCCTCTTCTTTGTGCAGACCTTGATGTCAGCCAGAGGGAGGAATTTAGGAACTGCTCAGCTCTTCCTTGAGTATGTGCATAGGCCTACATGGGATCTTCCAGATTCCCTAGGATGGGCTGGGCCTCCTTTTTAACTTTTCTGTTAGTCTGTTCTTTGCCCCATGTGTTAGGGACCTGTGCAGGCAGCTGTGAGGTTAAATATCTGCCTATAATTGTGGGAGGGAAAGGGCTTTCCATCTTGGCCAAGATCTGACCCAGGTCACAGCGGTTTTCCCCTGTCAAGTGAGATTTTCCCAGGAACCACAAGACGGGTCAAATAATGACAGTTCTCTGGGGATGGAGCTTTGAAGAAGCTTCCACCAGCTCTTCCCCCTCCAGTGACTTCCAGGCTGCAGGTTGACATAATTGTGAAGGTGTTGATTTTTTTTTTTTAAAGAGAGATGAACAGAGAGAGAGAGAGGGAAGCAGTATTTAGTTTTTCATGTGGCCTTCATTGCTCTGAGACTTCATTGTGTATGTGGGTGCTGGGGTTTGAACTCACGTACTCGCACATGCAGGGTAAGCGCCATAACCACTGAGCCACCGCTCCAGCCCAAGGTGTTGATTTCCAAGGCTGTCACAGGGCAGGGGTTTGGAACACAGCAAGTTAAAATGCCCCACAGCCCACTGTTTCTCTTGATTAAATGTCCTGTGAATCCTTGAATTAATTTCTAGAATTCTTACTAAGTCAAATCTGGGTTTTATTTGGGGGGGGTAGGTGTGGGGGGACAGTTTTTTTTGTTGCTTTTATGGGGGTGACTATGGTTGAAGGTCCTTATTCTTCCATTTTTACTGATGTCACTTGCTTTGGGCTTCATTATTAAAAGTGTTTTGAATCACGTTGAATGTCTGGTACCTCGTTCAATTAGCTAAGAGAGCTCCATTTTGCCGTTTATTCATTCCGTATCCTGGGGCAACTTAAAGAACCTGTCAGCCTCAGTTCCATTACTTAAAATATTTTTGGTTGGTTGTCAGGTGAGAGCTCCAGCCTTTATCACCTCTGAGTTGCTGAGCTTCTAAAGGCCATATTTTCATCTGAGTTTTCTGTTCTTTCTTCTGCAGTTTTACTGAGTTTAGTTTTTACCATACCCTGTCAATCAAAGTTTTGTGATAATTATTTCATTCTGCATTGTAAACATTCTTGCAATAGCATCATCATGACTCCTGGTTGTTATTTCTTTTTTTTTCCCCCTTTGGTGTTGTTTATTTCTGCTGAGAAATTTTAAGATACAGTTGCTGTGTATTTTACCACAATTTAAAAAGAATAGGATAAAATGCAGTTGCTCTTCTCACCAGCCTCCTGCTTGGTTTAGCAGCTCCTTGGCATGAAGTTCAAGGAGAATCTTAGTAGAGGGTCTCTCAGATCTGGTGTTCAAGTGCCATATTATCTAAGCCCTGTGTCTCGTGCATCCTTTCTGGTTGCTGAAGAATGAACCTCCACCTCACATTTCAGCCACTGCCTCGACTGGATCATCTCCCGAAGCTGCAGCCCCTGCACTTGAACTTGGATGGTCCCATGCTGCAGATGCCCGGCTGCCACAGGCACACCCTGTCCCTGTGCTCCCGCATCGGTCCCTGCCAGGCACCCTCTCGGTATCCCCTCTTGTGAGCTGAAGCCCACTCAGTTAACACTTGTTCCAGGGTTTTAGGAAGGGGGCCCAGGATCGGATGCCACTCTCTGGAAGATCCAAGTCCCATTCTCCCATTTTTCTGGCACCTGCAGCTGGGGATCTGTCTTGGGCTGCTATAAAAGAATACCAAGGACTGGGTGGCGGAGGGACAATGGAAATGCCTCTCTCACTTTTCTGGAGGCTGGTAGCTCAAGATCAAAGCTCTGGCAGTTTTGGTGTCTGCTGAGGGTCCTCTTCCTGGTTCCTGGATGGTGTCTTCTTGCCTTGTCCTCACCTGGCAGAAGGGTTGCAAGAGCTCTCTGGGACATCTTTTCTTTGTTACTAATCCACTGCATGGGGCTTCACCTTCATAATGCAAATACCTTCCAGCCCCCATCACCTTGGGGAATTAGGGTTTCAACAGTGAATTTTGGGGGACACATTTTGTTTATGGAAGGATGGTGACATCCCTGTGCTACTCTCTGCCATTACCAGGGAAGCCCCTATGGTGAGACTAGGCAGGCTGACTCCCTGTCACCGTTGGAGAGGGTGGGGCTCAGGACCACCTTTTTATTTTTATTTTAATTTTTGCTCCTGAGGATTGAACCCAGGCACACTTAACCACTGAGCCACATTCCCAGCCTTTTTTTATTTTTTAATTTTGAGGCAGGGTCTCACTAAGTTGCCGACGCTGGCTTTGAACTTGTGATCCTCCTGCCTTAGCCTCCTGAGCTGCTGGAATTAACAGGCATGTGACAACTCACCCAGCCAGGGCCACCGTCTTAACCCCTTTTTGTACCTCCTTCCAGCCCTGCGTGCTTCTTCCCCAAAGGCCTATGCAGGAGGTCATGATAGATCCTTGGCTCCTTCCAGCTATTGCTGTGTGTGCCCCCTGCACTGAGCCCTCCCTCCCAGCTCCGTGAACCCTGCAGGCCTCTTGAGCTGTTTGGCAGGTGCAAGGACTGTCCATCCTGCTCTCTCCGGGATTCAGTGTCACTCCTCTTGTCAGGAAGGAGCAGGGCTTGGTCTTGTGTTCCCAGGGCCGCCTTGCAGCGTCTGTTGGCTTGTCTCCAAGGTGGATGAGGCACCTGCAGATCTACCGTCCCCTGTCCCCCCAGCACAGGCTGCTCTCCAGCCACAGATCACTTCCTGTGGGCGGCACTATTTCTGAATCGCAGTGAGTTAGGACGGACAGCCAGAGCAGGCCTGTGTGGAGGTGGCGTGGGTGGGTCCCCATGTGCTGCATTTTGAGCGTTGCCAAAAATACCAGTGAGCCACATCCCCGCCATTAGCACCGCCCCTCCTTTACCCATGACATCATCCCATTGGGTCCTGAACAGCAGCCTGTGGGACAGGCCTTGTCATCCTCTCTTATAGGTCAGAAACTTACAGGGCCCAGGCTGATGACAGCAGGACTGGTGGCATTCTTCCCCTTGTGCTCAGGCTGAGCTTTCTCCCTGCGGTTGGCTGGGGGAGCTGATTTCTGGCCCGTCTTACTAGTGGGACTTTGTATTAACTTCGTACAAGCATGTTCTTTCCAAGGCAGCACAGAACCGGTGGGAGACACCTACTGCCACCCCTTCGTGCGCAGAACGCTGGCTGGGCTCTGCAGGAGCCTGCCAAGGACAACTTGGTTTCCTTTCTGCTTTGAGCCTCCAAGGGGTGACCACCTGCCAATCTTCCTCAAAGTCAGTTTGGTGTTTTTTCCAGCTTTCAGTACACAGTGGGGAGCACACAAGTGCTGGGAGACAGGCTGTGGAGCCCGGGTATTAGGGTGGGAGGAGAACTGCTGGACCATGGTGCCACGCGACATCCACCAACACACCCAGCCTCTTGCCTCTGCGCCAGCCACTCTAGCTCCTGTGGAGGCTAAGGACCCCCCTGAGACATCTAAGGCTTTCTTTCCTGAACACGCCATCGCAGCTCATTCTGAGGGTCTCATGGTGTCTACCTGGGGCTGTCTCACTCTGCGGCTGTTCTGTACCACCTGGTAGAAGAAGGGAGGCTCTCAGAACACCTGGGCAAGGGCAGGGCGTGGCGATTCATGTTTGCCCCACTCTGATGGATACTGAGCTGTTCGAATGTGACTCTGATGGGAAAGGATCATGCTTCTGCCCTGTGAAACCTACAGCAAACAGACCCTCCCTTCACTGATACCTCCCTGTCCTAGGTGCAGCTGTCCTGAAAGTTCACCAAGCCCTTGTCCTGCAGATTTACAAACTGAACCAGAGAGAGCATGTCCAGGCAGCTTCCAAAGGTTCAAATGGCTTGACATCACTCAGCCAGCCCTTATTTGCTTAGGGAATTAGTGGGACTTTTGCAGATAAAGCTTGCAAAGACTTGCTTAGCTATTAAAAAAAAAAAAGTCACAGATGTTGTAGCTTATCCAACTGGAAAGTCACAGATTCTGACTTCAGGAACAGCTGGATCCAGGACTCCAGAGTCCCCAGGTGTATTTTCTTACCTCTTTTCAACTCAGTGCTTTTTTCCTTTATGGGCTTCATCTTTCCAGGCCGAAGAGAAAAGAAACATTTATTTCCATTAATTCCTAAAAGCCCTGAGCTTTTTCTTCTGAAACCAGTCACATACTTGTCCTGAAACAGTCTCTGGCTAGGGGATTGAACAGGAATGACTGGCTTATGTCTGGGCCATTGTCTGTTGTTTCTGTCTTGGGCCACAGTGCATGAAACTGTAGCTTTGGCAGGTACTCAGCAAATCCTTCGGTAAACCCAGCCCTGCTGGAGGAGTGGCCCCCTCTTCTCAGCAATGCCTGGGAGTGGGGCAGCTGCCTTACTTCCCATTTTGAATGGGATGCAGCCCATGTGAACTTGAACCCCCTGCTCCATGAGTTCTTGTCTCTAGGAGGCTGTAAGTCCTGAGCTCTGCTTTATTTGACTTGCAGTAACTCGAAGGAATAACCATTTTTTAATGGCGACTATGTACGTTGGACTTGGACTGTGTGCCCCACCCCCTGACCTGCTCTCATTTCCTGTCTTAGATCCATCACCCTTACCACTCCAGATTCAGGGGTTGGAAAGCATGATGTTCCCTCGCTGGGAACTCCAGGTGGCCAGCCTTTGGATGCAGCCCAGCCATGCCTAGAAGGTGGACCTTCCTGGGCTAACCTGAGCCTGTAAGAGGCACTTCTCAGACGTGGGCCAGGTCAGCTCCAAGGATCCCCAGCCCTGCCCCAGCTTTCACTGCCAGGCTGTAGACCGCAAAGATGCTCTTGGTCATGATTGACTTCCATTGCCAGATGACACAGGTACCCAGCTGTGGCAGCTCCTTGTCCTGTGAGTGAGCACTGGAATACATGGGCTGTGTCCCTGCTGAAGCTCACCTGAAGTTGTGAGAGCCATTCCCATAGATCTTGACACACCTCTGGAACAGGGCTTCTCTACCCTAGCTGCATTCAGAGGTCACCTGCATTCAGGGACTTTAAAATTATTGACATCTGGGCCCCATTGACCTAAAGTGTGTGTGTTCCTCACACTTCACTGTGCAGGGGAATCACCCCCCCCCCGGGGGTCTTGAAGAGTGGGTGCTGATTCCCAAGTTTGGGCGGAGCCTGAGAGCCTGGGGACCTAACCAGCTTGCAAGGGCTGCTGAGGCTGCTGTCTGAGTGGCGGGGGCACAGAAGCTTTCTCTGTGAGGTTTCTGCAGCTCCCGTGGCAGCTGGGTACATCGGCCCATCACCTGGTTCATCATGAAGATGCAAGCTCATCTGGCTGTGGCTGCCTCTGGCTAGAAGCCAGAGCCATGCGATTGTCCCCTCGGTTTAAGGCAGTGCCAAGTCTACTCCCGCTGATGTGTCAGCCAGCACACTTCAGCATAGCAAGCAGAGGGGCGGAGTTGGAGGGAGGTGGAGGTGCCAGAGAGCTCCCCAGGCTTCACTCAGAGCCCAGCGCCCCGAGTGTCCAGTACTCTGCATTCTGCATGGAGTTTCATCACAGGGTCCCCATCCCCAGCTGGGAATTTGACTCTGAGGCTGCGTGGTGCGGGGAGGAGCCCCACAAAGCTCTCACCGCAGGCCGGAGAGCTGGAATCCTGTTATCACCTCTTGAGCAGACTCCTGCAGACGCGCTCAGTCCCCTTGTCCGCAGGACTCAGGCAACCTGGAGACCTTAGGTGCCTTCCCCTCCCCTCCTCTGTACCTGTGCTTTCTGTTGGTCCCGCCTGCCACCTGGTGACTCTGTCTCTTCCTTTCTAACCCCCACTCCCGGTGCTGGGGATGAAATCTGCTACCCCTGAGAAACGCACCCAGCCTGACTCAGCCTTTGATAAACGACTGTCGCCTGGCTTGGATGAAACGTGCATGATGTTCAGTTCCGCTTCTATTTAAGGAATAAACGTGAATCCAGTTGCTGCCACGCGGTGAGCTGCCATCTTCATTGTGGTGCTTTGTGCCCTTGTGTGGTGGTGGCCGCTGTCTGCTCAGCACCGTCCCTCCTGCTGCTGCTCTGAAGTCAAGGGAGCAATGTCTGCGCTTCCTAAGGACACTGCTGGGTCTGCAGTGACCCCTGCCAATAGGAAGATCACAGGGTGACCGTGCTGCCCTGTATGAACGCTGTGCGTTTATTAAGCACCCACTGTGTACTCAGCATCACAGGATCTATAGAAGGCTTCAAGTTTATTGTTACTGTCCTTGAAGACTTTACAGTCCCCTTGAGAAGGCCAGCCACAACCACAGGGCAATGTAAGTGCTGGGTGGTGTGACCCATCTGCATCCTGTGTCCGCCCTGTGGAAATATTCAAGAAAATTGGACTTTGCTGGGTTTTTTTTTTTTCAGGTCTTTAAAATACCAAGGCGGTAATGATTTAGAATATTAGGTGTCTGCACATAATGAGCCACATGTGTTTCCATATTGCTCCATGTCCTCGCTCTCCAAATGTGATGTCTCGGAATTACAAAAGAGGAAGATATTTCTGTCAAACCAAACCAACCCCCGCATCTGAATCACACGGGGGCACTTTGTCAGAGAATTATACCAAATGGTTCCAATAAAATCAACTATTTGAAAGTATTTTGTTTTCTCTTTAGAAAAAAGTTAACCTAGAATAGACTCTTATTAAAAGTGAGTCCAGGGGCTGGAGCAGTGGCTTGATGGTTGGAGCTCTTGCCTGGCATACGTGAGGACCCAGGTTCAAACCCCAACACCTCACACACAGCTAAATGTTGGAGAAACAAAGGCCTGATGAAAAAAAGTAATCAAATTGATTCTCTCTTTCTCTCCCTCCCTCTCTTAAAATAAAAGTGAGTCCAGGGGCTGGAGAGGTGGCTCAGTGGTAGAGTGCTTGCCTGGCATGCACGAGGTCCCATGTTCGATCCCCTGCACTGCATACACAACTAAATAAAGGAAAAACAAGAGAACAGATAAAAAAATCATTTCTCTCTAAGAAAAATTAAAAAGATGAGTGCAGGTTATCTGATGAATGCTTTCCTTGGGTTTTATAGTGATGAGGTTCACTCATTCATAAAATATTTATTGAGCCCTACTGTGTGCAGATATTAGGAATACAGAATCAGTCTCTGCCCTCAAGGAAGCTCACAGTCCAGGAGAGAGGTGGATACAAACTAATTGTGGTGATGGGGCGGGGTGCAGGGTACGGAAAGCCCTCAGGACCATGGTGTTGATGCGTGCGCACCCACCACGGGTGCAGATTTCCTCAGGATACAGATGTGCAGAGCAGCAGGTGTGGCAGTATGTAAGTGGGTGGCAGGAAGGGCAAACTGGCTTTCTGGGGAATGACCACCATAGCCACTCCTTTTTCTGAATCTCAAACATTTGGGAACTGGATTTATTGGTCTCAGCTCAAGCATTTTTTATATGTTGGCTAAGTAGAACAATTTTACATAAAAAGAAGTTTGTAGTTGTGCAGACCTTTGTTTTCCAGAGAACATATGATAGCATGTTAGATAACGGTGCAAGCCATTTGCATCAGAGTTGAGGCCCAAAGACACGAGCAACTCATTGCAAGTCATTCATCTTGTTAATGGTAGAGCCACGGCCAGAACCCAGTTTAAAGGATTTATTCTCTTTCTGCTAATGTCGGTAGCAGGCTTGCGGGTGAGTGCAGATCTGAGCAGCTGGCAGCAAGCATGCTGTGAGCAATCCTCAGAAGGTGGCTGTGATTGATCATTGATGTCTGCCAAGGACAGGAGCTGGGTGTCCCCATGTTGCTGTTTTGCTGTTATCGTTCCTTGCGGTAAAAATGAAGCATCTCTAAAAGTAGAAGTTGTGGTTGGTGAAACTTTTAAAAACTAGACTTAGGATGTGTTCATGTGTGTTGTGGTCCAACTCATCCTCAGTGCTGTGAACACAAAGCTGCATTCCACAAAGCCCAGCGCTTACTAAGCTAACAGTCTTAGGGCAAAAGCCCGATGCAGTGAGAAGCTCTCCTTAAACATCGAACGCTTGTAACAGAATGGAAAAGTGTGGAAATAATTTAACAGCGGGTTTAAGCGGGGTGGTACACTTCTACTGGTAGTTTTAATTATTTTTAAGTTAAAATGGAAACTAAATGAATGCCTTTTTGGTTACAAAGCTAGCAAGATGATTTTAGACTTAGAAGGCATTAAAGTAGCACCTATATATTTTTTAATTTCGTTTTTTATTAGTGCATTATAGTTGTACATAATGATGGGATTTGTTGTTCCATATTCATAAATCCACCCAATACAGCAATACAATTTGGTCAGTATCCCCACCCCACCCCCCTCAACCTCCCTTCTCCTGTCCACTGATGCCTTGCCTCCCTTCTGGGTCCTATATTTTTCCTAAAACACCCAGGTACAGTGTCATAATTCTTATACCTATGAAGAAAAATTTTTATATACATGACTATGGTATAGATAGTGACATTTATAAATGCTTGGAGTGTACCTTGCTTTGTCTCAGTTCCAACATTTCCCCTTTTCCTCTCTTCTTATCATCCCTTGTTATTCTTCGATATATTTGACAATAGGATTAAACATTTACGTTTTTGTAAAGGCATGCAGTATAGCTTGGTCAAATATCTCATGCAGCATCTTGCAACTGTGTCTCATAAATATTAACATATTGCACTTTTGTTCTATGGTTCTAATCCATGAGTTTGACTACCTTTCCCCCAAGCATGGGTTTAGCTCCAGCCTCCACAAATGAGGGAAAACATTCAGCCTTTGACTCTCTGGGTTTGGCTAACTTCACTCAGCATGATTTCTTCCATTGCCATCCATTTACCTTCAATGGATGCAATATCATTATTTCTAATAGCTGAGTAGAACTTTCTTTCTCTCTCTCTCTCTCATATATATATATATATAATCAGAGTTTTTGGATCCATCCATCCAGTGAGGGGCATCTGGGTTGGTTCCATAGTCTAGCTATAGTAAAATGAGCTGCTATAAACATTGAGGAAGCCACATCACTATAATATGCTGATTCTCGCTCTTTTGGGAAAATACCCAGGAGTGGGAAAAATGGGTCATAAGGTGATTCCATCCTTAATTTTTTAAGGATTCTCCACACTGCTTTCCATA